>JAVYIG010013121.1:0-49123 GCA_035222895.1 Strongylocentrotus droebachiensis
TTCATAACTATAAATCTTTTCCTTCTCTGAAAATTTGCTTGGTTTGGTATTGATGGAAAATTGACCAAACGATAGATATCTCATTTGCATGCATGCTGCACAGTAGGTTTAATCTCACAAAGGCCATTCTCATTCACCAGAGAGGTATTGATTTCAGCGTTTGGAAATTGTCCTTCATTTCTTCCACATCTAGGTGAAATTTTCTTTGATCAACATTTCCTCCACATAGACGGGACGGCATTGTGTACTACATCCCTTGTAAAGGATGTGATAGATCCTACATCGGTGAAAACTGCCCGTCCGATAAAAGAAAGAATCACTGAGCATAAGAGGGACGTCAGACTCCGTCGAACTGACAACTCAGCCGTAGCCGAACATGCTTGGGACAACCAGCATCAACCAGACTGGGACGGGGTTCAGTGCCTTTCCCAAGAACGGCATTGGTATACACGGAGGGTAAAAGAAGCTATCAATAATCCGTCTCAATCCTAATAATTTCAACAGAGACAACGGGATCGATATCCCCGAATTTTGGATGCGGACGATACGCCGCCATGACACTCGCCGTCCTGCCAGCCAACAACGGTCGATTCCATTCAGCAGACGGCCCGAGCCAGCGGCCCGTTGATTGGTCGAGTACCGTATGCGTCGGCCAATAGGCCTGGTGCATCAGCCGAACCAGCGGCCGAACCAGCGGCCTTGGTGATTGGTCGATCACCGTGTGCGTCGACCAATAGGCATTGGGCGTTATTGTTCCAATTATCGATCGAATTTTAGACCGCTTTACGGTCCTCCCGTAAAGTATAAAAGACCCTTGCTTACAACAGTTTTTATCACCTGACGAAGTATTGCAGTAGCATAACGAAACGTCGTGATCTTTTAGATTCCTTATTGACCACATTGCGAGACAAACGAATATCACTAGCGATATTATTTTCGATATTTCTTTTTTTGTTTCAAATAATCTCGCCATTTTAGTATTTTGGTTGTGAAATCAGCATTAATGTTTTTGTAATCGAAAAGTGTCCACATCATTCAGAAGAAAGCAAATCACAGGCTTTATTTCCTTAGACAACGTAGGAAACTGTACAAAGACTAGACATTTCTTGTTCTGTTCTATACATCAATCATTCAGTCTATCTTCACATTCAATCTTATTTTTTACTTTGGTATTGGAACACGTGCTAGCAAAAAGAAAACTGATAGAATAAGGAAAATTGCTCAGCGCACCATCAGTTTGGAATTGCCCAATTTAGAAAATATATATGTTGACCGTACATTGCTGAAGGTAACACGTATTATGAAAGACCCAACACATCATTTGTTCCAAAATTATAATTTAAAAGAGCAGGAATTCGCCTCTGCGCTCCCCGCACTAGGCGGGAGCGCTTCAGACGTTTATTTGGGTCGGATTCGATTCATGTTTACAACAGAAGGGTAAAACGAGGGCAAGTATTGTACTATTGTATTGCTTTGCTCCATTTCCTAGGCAAGCAATCACATTGTACTTTTCATGCTTACCTGATACAGACTATTTCCGTGTTCCCTATTTACGTTTGAATTGTGAGGTGCCTGGATGTGGGACGTCGCTCGTATTGTTGGATGTAACGCCGTTGATGTTATGTTATTATGTTTTATAATTTGTATAATTGTGTACATTGTTTGTAATACACCTGTACCAGTGAGGAACGAATTTCAGTTTTTGGACCATAAATCAATTTAATTAAGATGCAGTGCGTGCAGGAAACACATGAGCGTAGCTGTAGCATTTTTATCAAACTTATTTAATACCAAAGTTTCTTTTTATAGTGCCTACTGAAAAGTATGGATTGAGATTAAAGCTTCAAGATAAATGATTTCAATGCAACCACCCATTAATGGTAAAGGCGGTATATTTCTCCTTTGCTATTATGGAAATACATTCAAAATATCGTCAATAATTAAAGCAAATAGCACAATTTTATTACAACTGTGTTTCATTATTTAAAAAAAAATGTTATTTTGGAGCTTTCATCATATTCAGATAAAAGCAAATGCCAATTAATCATGAGAAAAAGAATTGAAAAAATACAGTGTTTCATTTGTTTGTATGTTTAATCAATGGATTCACTATTCATTTACTGACAAAAGCTTACTAAAAGTCATGTGACTCCACAAAATAAGGTGTGAACTTTCAAGAAGGCTGAACATTCTCTTGAGGCAGATAGTTATTAAAAATAAATGTTGGTAATTGTTTATACCCTGTACATGAATACCTGTCCTTTAGGACTATAATACTATTTCATTATTTTACCGTTTCAGAGGAGCTTGTGGAGGATGGAGACACTCTCTTACTGCTTGTGCACCTTAAGCAGGACTTGCTGGCCCCTACCCAGGAGAGGGTGGATTACCAACCCCACTATGACACCATCATCAGGAGTGGCATGTATGAGTACTATGCCAGCGAAGGACAGAATCCACTACGTAAGCTTTGAAATATTTCACTATGTGATCAGTGGTACTGGTATTTAATTCTTTACTTTTATCTATTAAGCTTCATCACTACTACTTCCAAACAACTTGCTCAGATTCACTGTTCTTACATTTAAAGAGCCATGTTTTCCTTCTGTTTAGCTTTACCATCATTATTTAATTATAAATTAAATTACAGACGCAATGGTAAGGCCAATAAAGGTTTATGTGTGATACTGACATAATTTGATGGCATTAATGATATTGTTATTGGTTTTATATTTCATATCTAAACATATCATTGGAAATTTCAATTAATAATTAACATAACTTCTACAAGAATAAATGTTTAATGTCGTCTCATGATAACACCAGTTAGTACTATTTGTTGCTATACCCAACAGCATTTGCAATTGCAGAACTGATAGACAACTCACTTTCAGCCACGGTGAATAACGTTGGACCCAGAAACATAGAAATCAGATTGGTATGTGTCTAAAATTATCAAAATATCTTCCAAAATGCTAAGTGTTAATTTCTGATTGGAATTTGGGTGGTAAATGAAAATAGTCTTGGAAGTTATTGATACTGTCATGTCTCTATTGTGGCATATGTGACAGGCACATAACTTTTGTTAGAAACTCAAATGTACACAGTTTGTATCCTGATGTAATGCTTGTACAGGTGCTGGGAAAGGCTACACTTTTGGTGGAATACTGAAAAGTCAATATCTTGTAGTCTAAAGTGGTTACTTTAGTTCTTTAACATCATTTCTTTAATTCATATTTCTTTTCAGTTATATCTTGTATTAAAAAAGAACAATATTGCTTCTCCTGATAGTATTATCCAGTGGCGGATCCAGTGCTCACAACCCCCCCCCCCCCTGGCCGGCACGATTTTCATATTTCAGCACACTAAATTTCAAATTGATTTCAAATTTGGGCCCCCACCCCTAAGAAATCCAGGATCCGCGCCTGGTGTTATCAGTGGTTAGACTTAATGGCTGTTATTTGTAACATTCAGGACTAACAGTTCCATTAATTTTTGGCAGTGATGAGTTTCTAACAGATGAGGTGGCCTTCCGCATGCAGCCTTGTTCACACTTTATTCATTTAGACTGGTCACTATTACATGTATATCCGTCCTCCATTTATTACCACAAATACTTTACTGGGGCCTACAGCATTACAAGCTTGCTTTCATGTAGGTCCCATCATATTTCTCTTAGTTAAATCAGTAATTCCTATTGACCACTTATCTTTGTTATTATTATGTATTATTGAAAAGAAAAAAAATTATACGTTATTTGAAATGTATATGTATGTTTATGAGAAATATGAAAATAAATGAAATCAAATCAAATCAAATCAAATCAACAGCTATGCTAACAAAACAAAGGCGCATTTGCTTTACGGCAGCGGATTTTTACTTTAGGAAGTCAATAGCTTTATAATTATGGCAATATGGCTGAACAGCCCATTATTTATCCTGCTTTTTGTTTCACTTTCAAACAGTACCTGGAAGAAACAGGAGATAAGAACATGGTCTGTATTCTTGACAATGGCAAAGGCATGACCACCAGAGAACTCAACAACTGGGCCATCTTCCGACTCTCTAAATTCAATCGCAAGAGACAGAGACTAGAACAAGGGAACAATAGGTAACATCACTTTATTTAAAACAAAATGATTCACAAGGAAAACCAGATATGTATAGAGTGGTCATCTTGAAACTGCATTTAGCTGTATGAAACCAAGTCAAGGATCTTTGCACAAAGCCCCTGACATAGGCCTTAAAGTTAGATGTCTACTGGGTGTATATCCACCTGAATTTTGAAGTCCTTTAAACGGTAAATCCATGATGCCGTCTCAGGTGGTAGATTCAGTGTTATACCAATTTAGTAGCACTGAAAAAGAAACTGAATAGGATGAAAAGAGAAAACAATATAAACAGTTTAGAACATTGTAATATCAGAAAAGGGCAGAGATTATAAACTTGGGCAATGCTTTAGTTCTTCATTAATTGCGTTTAAAAGACCATCCAAGTAAGAGCAATTGCATGATAATAACATACACTTCTATGGTATACTAACACAGCAGATGACTATGAATTCATGAACTTTTAAGCCCCCATCACACCAAAACTAGTTCTCACTACGTTTTGGTACCGTCCTATAAAATAGTAAAACGGGTTATGGTGGGAGTAGAATGTGTAAATAATGTCTATTATACGACCCTTGGTCGTTCATAAACAGTCCTCAATACGTCCATCTTGTCTGTACCCCGTCCACAGTAAGTTCATATCAAGTTTAGATCGGGTAAATTTGCCATGTCCAGGCAGTTCAAGCCAGTCCGTAGTCAGATTATACCCATTATTAACTAGTTCTACCTCGTTCCCAATACGACCAAACCCATTCTAACAAGTCCAGAGACAGTTCAGCTTGTCCTCATCTCGTTTTTAGTGCGTTCGAACGAGCTCCTAGAGCGTGTGGAATTACGTCCTGGCTCATGGGTTATAAAACCCCAGTGCGTTCGTGCTATTCCTTATTCCCGTTCATCTTCAACGATTAAAGCTGAGCTAATCAAGACATCCAATTGAAGCCCCCATCACAAAAACTAGTTCTCACTACGTTTTGTAAAATATTGCCAAACGTGCTCAAACTGTGTGTACCCCAACCATTACCCGTTTTTAACGAATTTCTAGGACAGTTCCGGAACGTAGTGAGAACTAGTTTGATGTGATGGGGGCTTAGCTGCTGCTAATTGATGTTTTACCATAGTACGTTGTAACACTTTCTAGTAGGTTCGGAGTAGGGCGATCCCGTTTATAGTACAGCAATCATTCCGTTTGTAGTACGTCCTCCTCGTTTTAAGTACGTTGTCACTCCGTGTAATTGCAGGACGGGGACAATTTTGAGCAGGCTCAAAGTTCTAGAGCACTCTCCCGTATAGCCAGTCCGAGCCCGTCCATGAAGTTCTTAAACAGATCGTAAACAGTTGCTACTACATTCAACTTCGTTCACAGTTTCAGCCCGCTTGGCAACATTTTCCAGAATGTATTGAGAACTAGTTCGGTGTGATGGGGGCTTACAAAAACAAAAATTAGGTGTTGTAAACTAAATGTTTCATTCTTTTTTTTTGGATCAACTATTGTTCTGACAGTGATGGAGACAGAGACATTCCCAAATCGTTAAACAGTGACATCTCATTCTTTGGAGTAGGAGGAAAGCAAGCAGTGTTTTTCATTGGTGATTCAGCCAGGGTGAGTTATAAACTTTTTGCCTGTATCCTTGGACATTGCCTAATAACACTTCGATTGCTATCTTCGCATCTCTGCACGGTCGGTTGTTTGCCACAAGTGCAATTTCGCCCACCACAGTAGGCACCAATCGACAGAATAATTGCTTTGTGTAACATAATGGCCGTGCAAGATTACCCATTTCTAGTCATCATTAACTTCATGCCAACTTCTGTATCACTGTTACAGATGAATCTTACTATTGAATAAGCTAAATACTCTTGAACCCTTGATAAATCTTTCCCATGATGAATACACTCATGGTACAGAGAGATTACTTGTTTGGCGTATAAAACGGGTCTTTCATTGTAGAAGTTATTTCAAAACGAGTGAGGTGAGTTACAATTTACTATCTATCAGATGTCATGCGATCTTCTAAAGATGTTCTAGATCAACTTTGTAAGCTTTTGGTAAGAGTTCCATGAACACAATGAGTCTGTAGAATACTAAAACTCTGCATGATTGACTGATAAAGAAGATCAAGATCATTAAGTCATCATTAATTTTATTTATCCTTTGTCCTCTACCATTCAATATGCAAATACAAACTGGCTTGAAGAATCAATCATGAACGCATTTATTTAGTATATTGATTTTTTCGAAAAGTTTGCTAGGTCATAATCTGTGGCAGTATAAGGATGTAACAGGCAGATTAACCCGTTCTTTGCAATGGATTTTATACCCAGTGCATAGTGTTAGACTCGGTGCAAATTGCCCATGTTATACATGTTTTCTGACAGATGATCAGTAAACCCAAAGGTTCTAGGGATGTTCATGAGATGACGGTATCAAAGGAAGAGTTTGAAAGGAGAGAGAAGAACAAAGAAGACATCTACGGAGGCATCATCCAAAACAGACAGGTGGGTGTTTAATTACACAAGATAACGCTCGTTTCTTTCGTTATTAACATGCCTCTTCGCTCTTCGCGAGGACAGTTATCTATCGATATACAGTGCGTATACAAAAACCCGTTTCCAACTTTGGTAGCCCTTAGATAAAACGTCATTACCAATATGACTTAGTAAGCGATTTCATGATGAAGAGTAACTTATTTCTGTCTAATGATAAACCATTCATAATATTTCTGCCACGGGTGAATGAGCAGCAGGGTCTTTAAAAAGACTATTTAAGACTGTTCAGATGAGAGAAAATGGTGATAAGGTATTAACCTCAATGCTGGACGAAAATTAAATATACTACTGAAAGTTGGAGTAGAAACGAACCATTATTAATGATAATAATTTGGAAAACTGATCTGATCGATTCCTTAATTCTCCCAACTATATTATTATGATTAAATGACATTTTAGGTGAATGTAAATCGTCACAAAGTAATTAATTTGCTCTTTAAACCATTCCAAACATTTTATTGTTGAAAGATTTGTAAAAGCCTGTTTTATATTTTATTTTCATGGGAAAACGGTTGGGAAAATTCAAAAATTGGTTGGGAGAATTTACTGTTAGAAGATGTTGCACAGTAGCGCCCTCAATGAAAACAATAAATATCTTTGTGGTTTGATAATTTTTTTCAGGATTGTTTGCATGTTAGAGGGTTGGTACAGTAGAAGCAATTATAATAAGTAACATTTCTTACAAAAATCACACATTTTTTCATCTACCTTCAACAATGTTACCGGTTCACTTTAAAAAGTATTGTCAAATTGGCCTTGTTCCAAGTTTGGGCTTAAGGAACCAATGTGGGTCAGGCCATATGTATATGCTTCTTCGGTATTAAATTATTTTTAAAGTTGAATTATGCCACGTGATTTAGTGCTTCAATGTTTTGAATGATGCAATGGATCTATAGGCTTTCATAGAACCTTGTTACGATCCACAGGATAACCTTCGACTATTTTAAAAGCCTACTAAATTCTTGTCTCATGATATCTACGTTCTTTCTGCTCACTTGTCCACTGTACAATTTCACACGCATAAGGTTACTAAAACCAAATGCAAGAAAGATCACATATAATGTTAAATATCAAACTGACAGCAGAATTTCATACAAAAAAATCTATTTTGTATCACTCAATGAGTAGGTTATTTTGAACAAGGGATGCGAATGAAGTCTAGATTGCAATCATCATAACGGAGAGAACGTCTTGAATTTTGCTTGTTAATAAACATTTCCTTGAGTATGAGATGATATTCACACCTTTCTTTTCAACTTAATTGCCTAATAGTCAATATAAATAAATGAGCAATTGTGCTTTTTTTTAATGAAATGAAATACATAATGGCTTTTGACCCACATTCGTTACTTTAGGCCCAAACTTGGTACAAGAGGATTTTGACAATATTTTTTGAAAGGCCTGTTGTTAAGTCATGCGTGGCAGCACAATTATGAAAATGGTATCATAGACAGGGTATAATTTTGTATGTACAAACGAATATTCAAGGTCAACTTTTTAACTAGAAGCTACCAAAGTTGAGTACACTTTTTTGGTTACGCAATGTATATAAAGTATCAACAGAAGATGAGAGGTGTTGTGGTCGAGTGGATACGTCGCCGGACTGTCGATCACAAGGTCCGCGGTTCGAGTCTCGCCGCCGCACTAATGTCCTTTGGCAAGACATTGATCTACATTTGCCACACTCCACCCAGGTGAAGTAAATGAATACCTGGTAGGAATGTATTCCTTGAAACGCAGCGCGCGTAACAGCTGCACTGCTAAAGCCAGGGTAATTATGCTTCATTATTGTAGAGCGCTTAGAAACTTCTGACAAAGTAAGTGTTAGGCGCTATATAAGCAAGGATAATTATTATTATTATCATGAGATATGAGATAAAGCAGTGGTACTAATTTCAGTAACGTTTCTTTTCTCTTTCTTTTTTATTTAATTCACACTTAAAGCCTGGCGAGGGCAGCCACGTATCACCAGGAAATGAGAACCTGCAAAAACTGATCGAAGAAGAAAAAGGTCAGGAGAACTTCACCCACGTTGTCATCACCAGTATCAAGTCACAACACATCAAGTTCATCAAAGCAGACTTCAACAGGTGGAGCAGACAGCTGGCGTAAGTCTCTCACGTATTGTGTTCTTGATTCCAATGTCGGTACCAACCCCAAATTTCATTTTAAAACCCCAGCCCCT
Organism: Strongylocentrotus droebachiensis; assembly: GCA_035222895.1. Taxonomy (NCBI): domain Eukaryota; kingdom Metazoa; phylum Echinodermata; class Echinoidea; order Camarodonta; family Strongylocentrotidae; genus Strongylocentrotus; species Strongylocentrotus droebachiensis. The sequence continues at coordinate 8,845 of JAVYIG010013121.1, forward strand.
CCCGCCATCCCCTTCAGTTTTTTGTTAAAGTGTTAAGAGGGAGTGAGTGTTTCCAAACAGACATTGGAAATTTTATAAACCTGGGATTAGATGTCTGTGAAAAATTACTTTGGAGCCCTTTTGTACATTTTCTATTTACACGTAAAAGGGTACAGAACACTATGTTTTAGTAAAGAAATTCCAGCTATAGGTTGTGGTATAAAATCGTGGCTAAGTAAAGGTTCATATAAGGGGGCATTTGACTCCATTTCATATAGCTCTTTAATATGTCTTCGGTATGTCTTCCCTGATTGTCATTACAGACACATCTACCACTACTACATCCATGGTGAACAAGGCAACCAGTCCCACCTATCCAACTCCATGTACCGTACGCCAAGCCCCTACGAGAACCTTAACATCAGCATTACAATGTACAAGAAGGGCCAACTGCATCAGCAGCTCAACCTCAGAGACATTAATGACGACCTCCAATCCAACTTCATCAGGTCTGCCAAGGACACGTTTGAATTCCGTGTTTTGGTAGAAGGAACTGGACTGGTAGAGGGCGTGCTTCGATATCATCCATTCCTCTTCGACAAGGAGTCATATCCAGTTGACGATGGCTCAGGTGGGGGACAGTTTTTAATATTTTGTTGGTTTGTGATGTTCAATTTGACTCAATGATTTTTAAAGGAATTGGAGATCTAAGAAAAAAAAACTTTTCAAAGAGTTATCAAAAAAACCGGATTATTATTATTATCATAACATTTCAACTTAACATTGAAAACGACTCCAATTTGTGTTTGTTGACATTTGCATTGTCCTTGGCATCATTTTTATAAAGCACATGTTAAATTCTGGTATACTAGTGAGAAGGAGAGAGAGAGAAAGAAAGAAAGAGAGAGAAATAGAAAGAGAGAGAGAGAGAGAGAGAGAGAAAGAGGAGGGGAGAGAGAGAGAAAGAAAGAAAAAACATTTTCAATCATTGGTCGAAATAGTGATTTCTGGAAAGTTATCAGATTACTATATCAAAGCTGGACATTGACTTCTATATGATATTTTTATGCTTTATTTATGCAGTACCTGAGGAAGTCGATGACGAAAGTGATTACAACAAAGATAGACCTGCGAGGGGTAGCAAAGCCATATTTGAGTGCTACTGGAATGGAAGGCTTATTCCCTATACTCTGGTCCAAGAGTGAGTAGTAGTTTCAAGTTTCAAGTTTATTTATTTATTTCCACGTATCTCAAACAATCTTAATACAATACGGTAAGTGCAAAACAAAATAAAATTGAAAACACAACTTTAAATGTCACAGATTATAACATCTTAATAGCTATTACACAATACAGCCTGTATCATCAAGTGATAAAAGAGAACAAAAATATTCTTGTTTGTTTCAAGCTGAAGAGAGAGTGTGGGGGTAGGGCATAAGAGAATCGAAGTGTGCAATACTATATGCCCCCTTAAATAACTTAGATACAAATATACAAGAAAATGTGACGTAAAAAGAAAGAGAGGAGGAAAGAGTGAGATGAAGATAATGTGCTGTTAGAAAAAAAGGGGGTCTAACTAAGACTATAGTTGGAAAAAGAGATAGGAGAAAAAAATGGAGAGGGTACTAAGAGAGAAGAATAGTAAAGAAGGTAAAGAGAGAGCAGCAGAAACTATTACTTCAATGAAAACCATTTCGGGTTAAATAAGCTACATCATATTATGTGAATGTCACAAAAAATACTCAAGCAACATAAAAATAGCATTTTCAACGTTAGGTCACTTGATATTGTTATAAAAGAAACTTTTTCAAGTGAAGTCTATATGAATACAATGTAGAAGCATTTTTCAGAGTAGGTTCAAGTGAATTAAAATGTTAAGGTCCATTATACATAAAGGTATCTATTGCCGATACTGTTCTTACAAGCGGTAAATGAAAGAGGTTTGACTGTGTTGTAGGACATGTATGATATCGTTCAATTTTGGAAAACATAGTATAGAGACATCGACTGCTTTGAGAGGTCTGGCTGTTTAAAGTGGAGGCGCGATAGCTCAGTCGGTAGAGCAGTGGTCTCGTAATCCGGTGACCCGGGATCGAAACCAAGTCGATGCGCTAGTGCCTTTTTGGTAAGGCATTAATCCTCATTACCAGGTCCCTCGGAGAGAACCTAAAGCCATCGACCGTCTGGTTTCTTACTTACAAGCATTTATGCTTTCTTAGCAGTCAGGTAAAATAACCACCACCACAAAAGAGAACAGGGGTCATGGCAAGATATGCAATTAGTTCTCGAGAGCCTATATATCAGCCACCCTCGAATATTAAAGCAGTCAATATCTCTTTTATATGCCGAACTGAAACAAAATTCTACCAAGAATTCTTACCTTATCCTTTTATTGAGTAAACATTGGTTAAAACATCACGGAAAATCTGACGAAACTCTCTGTTTATCTTCACTTGAGAAATGACTGAAACTTCAATAATTTTGGGTATTGCAGACAAAAAGCACTGTTTGGTATCCGCGCTCGCAAAAATATTTTTTTAACACGTAACCCAATGGGGATCTGAGCACAATTGATTTATGCGGCATGTTACCCGGGACAACGGATATCACTCATGAACTATTGACTATGTGTTCGTCGTTTTGCGGGAATATCCAAAATCACGACTGCAATTCTGACCAATCAGATGGCTAGATTTCTAAAGAGAGGTATATAATACTAAATATTCGTGGTAATTCTTTTGTATCAAGTTGAAACATAAATTGACCAAGTTGAAGTAAACATGAATAAAAAAACCTTCAGAATATTATTTTCATTAACAAATTTGTCGCTATGAGCAATCCAGCGTTGTTTATAATTCAAAGTGCCCTTTTTTGGCAATAAAAGAATGCAATCATTCCTGACTGTATATAAGGGAGTACAAGTGTATAGAGTAAAGCATTTTCAGAACGTTCGATGGAAATAATATATCATTTTATTGATTATTCCAATATTTCTAGAGAAATCAATTTACTCAAATTGTAAATATGAAAAATAAACAGTTGCAAGTCTAATTTGAATGTTTGTGGGAGTCAATTTCTTCTGAGTGTTAATTTGTTAAAGAAAAGCACTTGAGGCACATTTCCAGATAACATTTTATTTTATTTGAAAACATTTTGTTAAAGTTTTCCCCTTGAACTGATCCATTGTGTTTTGTCCATCAGATTTGACTGGTGTGCAGTGCCAAAGAAACTGGTCGACATTCCTGTCGAGTGCTACAACAGGGTATCTGGTACCCTCTTTGCTAACAGGAAGTTTGAGGTCAGCACGAACAAACTTACCTTTATTGACCTTGAGATGAAGCTGAAGGATAGATCGAACGCAGTCTTTGAGAGAGTTGTTGGGGGTAAGGTAAGAAACAATTAAAAAAAATTTATATGTTTCTTATCTAGAGACTGCATGCTCAAATACATGTAAATGAACCTAATTGGTTGTACTGCCTACGTTCAAAATATAAGAAGTCATAATTTCAATACATTGTGCCTCCAAAGAATGTTCAGTGTCCATGGGGTAGAAAACAAAGAGGATTTCAGCTGTTTCAATTATTCAGATTGGGAAATTAATGTTTTGTTTCCTAGTCATATTTTTTTAAAGTGATTATTGAGGAGAATGTTTCTATGTTTAGGGTCATATCATTCCAAAATTTATTCAATCGTATTACAGGCCTAAATTTGAGGAACTCACTCCAGAATCCAACAGTATCTTTTACATGTTTTAAAAGAAAATTGGTATAATTTTTGGCCTTTATAATTGTATAATGAAACCAAGAAAAACACTTTCTCAGATAACTTATGACGTCACTCAATACATGAGAAATGATGATAGACAAGGGACATTTAAAGCTCAGCATTGAGTTATGCCATACATGAGGATCCGTGGTTTGAGTCATGGCGTGGGACCCATTGACCATTGTAACATGGAGAAGATAAATCAAGGTCAAAATGATATTATAATAATGTATGAATAATAGTGGTAACATCTTTGTCTCGTTTTCAGTCTCTCAGAGTGAATATTGACGAAGCGTTCTACGGTTGGCTGGACCACTGTCACGAGACCCATGACAAACAGGTCTGGTTCCAAGACTACGTGGGTAACATCACGAGGCAAGGTCTACCCAAGACAAAACAAGGACCCTGGGCTGTGTTTAAGACTGTGGTATGGGATGGGAAGGTGTATACCACAGGGCAACAGGTATGATATCACAAGTGATATTGTGATGAAGAGAACACTATGAATGAAAAAGTGGACACTATCCATCTTTTGAACTGATGGATAATGATTATTTTCTATACATTGCGTCCCAGGAAAAACGAAACCGAGAATTATCGATGTTTTATCATTACTTAATCACAATTATAATCAATAAATGTCACATATTTGTAAAGCTTAAATCCTCCTATTTCATTTAATGCAACTCATATGGTGCATATTTCACGCATGAGTGATTCAAAACAATTTGAAGAAAGGGTACCAAAAAATCATTTGGCGGACGGTATCTGAAATTCAAAGAAAAAATCACATTTCTAGAAAGTTCATTTTCTGCCTCTTGATATGACACCTCAATCAGGAAAAATGTTTGTTGAAAGGAATGCTTGCATTTCCATAATTTTAATGAATGGAATTGTTTTCACTGGCGGCCTGCCGTAGCAACAAATAGAGTTGACAATAGACTTAACTCCGTTTCGTTAACGATCAGCCATAGCCGAAAGACTCCATGCATGGCTGATTTTGCACTGTATAAATGAGATGAGAAGTAAAAAAAAAAAAAAGGAGCATAGCCATACAAATTTAATTGCTTTCTCAAAAAAGGAGTGAGATAAGAAGTTAGAGAAAAGCCAGTGGGAAGGGGGTGGATGGAAGTCACTACAAGAATTTTACATAATCACAGTTTCTTATGAGGAGTAACGTAACATGAAAAGATAAACATGTATATAGAAAGAGAAGAAAATCAAGAGAAAGAGATTTATTCATGTCAGAAATATTCCGTTTACGATGTAAGATGTCATATGGGATGAAAATGAGTTCATGAGTAATATGTGTTATTCATTCATTTACTTTGTAATTTTCATTGAACATGAATGTACATAGTAGGTAATATACCAATAATATGTATAACAAAGTAATAATTTAGTGCCAGACAATACCTTACTCGATATATTCTTATCTTATTCCTTGTTAGGTTCGAATCTTGCGGACAAATCCAATTGTTCATGGGTCAGTAAAACGGTTCTTGTTGTTGGGAGACTTTGAGAATGAGATTCAGAATAGGTCGCTGTTTGCAACGGGAGGAGAGTTCGAAATTGAGCAGGTATGACAAATCGAAATTGAGCAGGTATGACAAACTTAGTTACATCATTTATACATTTTCTCTGCATTCATCGTGCCATAACTAAAGCTATGGTCACAAATCAGAGCAGTGACCGACCGATCAGTAGCCTGCTCGGTCGCTGCTGGAATTTAGGCATCGCCTAGCGATTAGGTCGGTGCCCGGGCGGCGACTGCCCAGGCACCGAGCGTATTTTGGGCGTCGAGTGAAAAGTGAGCAGGCGCCGCCCAAATTTTAACTCCGCGCTAAAACTTCAGCGGCGACCGCCGCTCGGAGGTCGGACAGCTGCCGGGCAGAATTGGTAAAACTCGACGCCTAACGAGTTACTTCTGCAGTTAGTACATTGGCATTAAATGTAGACAGGTCAGCAAACCGTGTAACTATTCAAAACCATTGGTGACATTGGACCAGTTGATGTTATCTGCTGCGTAAATCTATCTAGATCCAAATGTAAAACAGTGCCAAAATGATCAGATACAACTTTGCCCTTATTTTCGAAAGCATCCAAAGCTAAGCCTGGTACTATTTTGCTGATTGATGGAAAGTCAAGTGTCAACCTCTCAGTTTTTTTATAAATTACTATAACTATTTAACAAAATACAGGATCATTTCTTTCTTCAGGAAATGATAGAGAGAAATCAATTTCATAAAGAAAAGTTTTTTTATACTTTCTTTTAGTTACAGCATGATGGTGAGTTGTACAGGACGGAGAAGTTGCTGTTTTGCACTCCATAATCAGCAAACTAACTCCCAAGCACTAAACAATTGAGGATATGGACCTTTGCTTCTTTGAACTTATTTTCATTTCTCCTCTCTACTTGGTAGGAGCCTAGATTGTTGTACAACGAGACAAAGAGCTACCATCTCAGGAGGCTGGACAGGTTAGCTGATGAGGGACAGATAAAGAAGGCCATCGATGATGAAGAAGGAAAGTAAGTACTGATGACTTGATGAGGACCATTCACGTTTCCATCTTTCTATTTGCTTAATGTATTTCAAGGTATTCTCTATGTTTATTCAGTTATAATGGAGATAAAATATTTCTCTTCTCTTGCACAAATAATTTTAGTCTTTCATTTAACCTCTTAGTCGGATCAAAATACGAAAAACAAATAACCTAACCCCAAAAACATTGCAACAAAAGGTTTTTCAACGGTTTACGTAAGATAGTGTTTGGCATCAGAAACAACATAATAAAATTCTAAGAAAATCGGAGACCCGGAAAGTGGTGATTCTCAAAATGACGTCCAAGATGACCACCAATACCTTAAAGGAATACTTAAGTTCTGTTTTCAGACCGCAATTGCCTTCAAAGTGCATAGTTATTGCTCTTATTCTTATCTATGACATTTCTAGTGCCCTTTGAGGACCTACAATTGCTATGAAGGTAATTTTAGACCCCAAAATGTGTGAAATTTAGCCCATATAGCTCCGTTTAGTCTCATTTGACAACACCCCCTATGTCAGCAGCCTAACATGTTAGCCTATGGACTTTTACCCCAAAATCGTTAAAAATTCTTTTTTTTTGTTTAAACGAAAAGCACATCCACCCCGACGTACGTTATTACTAGCTCTTTCATTGGAACCCTCATGTCCCATTGACTTTTGAAAGTTCACCCACCGTAATTTCATCAAAATAGGTCGCAAGCTCGCCATTGCCTATATAACACATGTACAACAAGTCGAAATTTGGACTCAATTAACCACGCGATTGTAAGGTTATAAGTCAAACACACGAAGGATATGAAGCATGATTTATCATAGATCAGTTCTGATTTGTTCATTATGTCCATTTCATCCAACCCCCCACCGTAATTTTTTCCATTTAGTAGAGGCAAGCATTTTGCCAAGGTAAGCAAAAACATGAATATTCATGAACGGTCAGACAATACAGCCTTTTAGTACGTAACGTATAGTGAGCCGTATCGCTCTTGGAAGTGTAAAATGGCCGCCGCGCGTGCGAGCCAACTTAAAGCGTTATCACGGGAGGGAATGGGCGATGATCCGTCCAGGAGGTAGAGGTCAGTGGTTTGTGCTGGCAATGTTCCAGCGAGCGAAAATGAGACAACCGGAGCAATATGCAATACGGTCATACAAATTCAGCTTTACTTTCAAAAAATTATGGTGACCTTTAATTAATTAATTTATTAATAATGACAATACATGGGCCGGCTGATTGGGCTTAATATTACCAACGGCTTTTTAAAATTATCGAATATTTGTGGTGGTATTTCAGCCGTCTCTGAACTGATTTGAATCAAACAAAGATGATTTTTCCATTTAAATTGTATGTTATTTCTAATTTGATACTCAGTTCTTCATTATCTCACCAAAAAAAAATAATTGTGTAGCGCCCTCTGCAACAGAACTCAATAATCCCTTTAAATTGGGCCTAAATAATGATTTATCCATCTAAGACATATACCTAGGTTTTTTTTTTTTTTTTTTTTTGGGGGGGGGGGGGGGGGTAAGGGTTCATTCATACTACTTCCAATCCAGAGCGTCCAAAATGGCTGACAGTCTCCTAAATATTTACAGTAAGGCTATGATGAGCAAGATTTAAACATGTTTTAGAGGTCAGGATATCTACTGGTAAGCATTAAGTTATTGTTATTGTTGTTGTTGTTTTAGTCTTAAGGGCGTGTGTCATTCAATTATGAATATTTACGCCGAATTCAAGTTTTATTAATAATTTTAAAGGTTAAGAATAGCCTTATACCCTAAAAATTAACAAGGGGCCATTGATAATTGTGTTATAACACCAGCTGTGCCATTTGTCCTCAAACTATGTAATTTCTTTGGCATTTCTAAAATTGATGAAGGAATATTTTCTCAAGCAAAGTATTGCTTGACATGAACAAAAATCTTTTTTTTTTTAAGGTGACTTGGTAACATTGTTGAAAGTTGATCAAAAAATTGCATAATTTTGGTATGATATGTGACTTTTTATATTCCTTCTACTGTACTAACCCTCAACATGCAAAAAATCCTGTACAAATTCTCAAACCACAAAGATATCTATGGTTTTCTTTGAAGGTGTTACTGTGCGACACCCTCTAGCAGTGATTAACAGTAAATTCTCCCAACCAATTTTGATTTTTCCCAACCGTATTCCATTGTATAAAAAGACATAAAGCAGGCTATAAAAAAATCTTTCAACACTGAAATGTCTGGAATGGTATATAAAGCCAATTTATTGCTTTGTGAAGGTTTACATTCACCTAAAATGTAATCGAATTGTAATAATATAGTTGGGAGAATTAAGGAATCGATCCGATCAGTTTTTCCTAAATTATATCATTAATAATGGTCCGTTTTCACTCAAACTTTCAGATTATCTTTAATTGTACATCTATCATTGGAGTCACTACCTTAGCACCACTTCTCTCATCTGTAAACTTGACATATTTGGATTGTCTACTCTCCCATTCCCTTCCCCGTTAAACACACTCTCAACACCCTCATCCACTCACTACTACCCCCCCCCCCCCCCCACCATCCGTCTGTTTGGTGATGTTTTCTGTAATTTTGAAGGGTACTAAGACACGATCACGTCTCGGGTATTGATGAAGCTGGCTGTATATAGCTTAGCGCATGCATATACCCACTGTGATTGTGTAGCTTTCTGTGACACAATTGAATCCTTGTCGGCAAGTCTTGTTCCCATCAAAATACAGAAGGTCTGTCGATGACAGCACTACATGTATATCAGATACAGGGGCGTACGCAGGATTTTTTCAAGGGGGGGGGGGGGGGGGGTTTAAATATTTTGCTCCCGAAAATTTGAAAATCGCGCCGGCCGAAAAGTCGCTCAGTGGGGGGGGGGGGGGGGGGGGGGGGGGGGGGTAAGCGGACACTTTTTTTTTTTTTTTTGGTCTCAAATTTCAAAATTTGACATTTTTTTTCGTTGGTGGGGGGGGGGGTAAGGTCACCTTATTTAGGTTAGCCGTGGGTATAATTTTTTTTTTTTTTTTTTTTATAAAAAAAAAAAAAAAAAAAAAAAAAGCCAAAGGGGGAGGGGGGGGGGGGAGTTTAGGTTTTTTTAGGGGGGTTTACATACATTAAAATACCAAAGGGGGGTTTTAACCCCCAAACCCCCCCCCCCCCCTGCGTACGCGCCTGATCAGATATAATGTGTAAAAGTAGTGATACGGCTTTGGGTATCCTATGAATATTGGCTTTTAAAGTAATAATTTAGGGAATGTGTTCACTAGCAGATATTTACACAACGAGGCGAGATCTTCGCAAGCTTTTCACGGGTGTTTTTAACTGTTCAATCCAATATCCTCCCATTTGAGGCACACAGGAGACCGGTGCTACTAAAGTGTTTGTTTTATGTAATAGCTTACCTATTTCTTCTCTGTATAATGTAAGAATAGTGAACCAGCCCTATTACATGCTGAATATTTAATTGAATTTGTTTTTCTCGGGATAACTTTCATTCATTGTCACAACAATTCTCCAATATGAATAGAGTTATAATAATAATTATAATAATATTCATTTGTAAAGCGGAATAACTACGTGGATATATTCTACTGCGCTGCAATAGCTCGTAAATGCTGTGCTATACATACTTTATGAACAAGTGAGTTTTCAGTTTTGATTTAAAATTATCTAGTGATGGGGCTTTCCTTATTTCTAGTGATAATTTATTCCATAATCTAGGGGCAGCACAAAGAAATGACCGGTCCCCGAGGGTTACTTTGGTTTTATATGGGGGTATTTGCAACATAAATGTGTCTTGTGTACTACGAAGGTTACGACCATGAGTTTGAGACTTGATATGCAAGAATTAAGTTACGAAACTAGGAGTTTGACCATTTAGAGCTTTGTAGACTATCATTAATATTTTAAATGTAATTCTCAATTCTCATCCAAAAAATGGAATATAGGTGTTTAACAGGTGTTAAATATGACCAGATGCTAAATATTTATCCCTTTCTTTGCTATTATATTTAAAGATCAGTATAATGCTATGTTCTTTCATTGTTCTCAAAATCCAGGGTATACTTAATATGTTTAATTTGGTCTTACATATGGTTATCTCCATCTCGTTTGAAAGAAAAAAAGTCTGGTTATGGAGATGTTTATGATGATGAAAATGTAAATGTACTACACGAGTTTGGTTTTAACAGAATGGGATCCATGATGGTAAACTGATCAGTGACCCAAACAGAAGATACTAGGACCCAAAACTTCTTCTTCTAGTCACCTATTTATGAAAACGAAAGCCATCTTGAATGCTAACATAATATACCAAAGTTATAAATTGCATTTATATATATATATATATATATATATATATATACTAAACTCACATTTTCAAGAAATACCGAAAGACATTTGTTATGTGATTATATGGAAACTTTTTTTGGAGATTTTAGGGATTATACTTTTATTTTTGACGCAATCTTGGATTTGAATGATTCTTGTCTGCTGCGAGACAACGAAACTTGTATCTGCCCCCAAAGGGGGGGATATACACCAATGACATATACTGCGGCTGATATAATGATTCGATACTGTTTTCAAATGCCGCAGGCCATCTTGGACGGCAAAGTGGTGGAAAATGTCAATCACTTTTCATCTAAGTTACCATGTCCTATGTCTTGTATTCATACAGTGCCAGCAACCAAATTAGTGAGCACAGTAGCAACGATATCACAAAACTTTTCTGCATAAAGCTACAAGATTTTTTTGTATAGGTCTGTCAATGAAAATCCATACCTGTATGTACCGGTTATTTTGGACACCTTCATGGAATTTTCATCACCCCAAAAACTGGTATCGAGGCCGAAATTACACTTCTTAGATAGATTTATCACAATAATCGATTCATGGCTACTTTTAGTTTCGATTTTTGGATTACATAATGGTGGCCCTCATAAGGCTACTCTAAACTTTAATGAACATCATGACCTCTACAACCCATTTTAATCTTGCTAATCATAGCTTGAGGCCATATAGTGGACGACATCTTGGATTTCTCGGTTTCCTGGTGGCCATAACCCATTAAAAGTAGTACGAATGGAGTCTACAACCCTCTAAACCTAGATTAAGACACCAAAATTATATCCCTAAGATGGATATATCATGATGTATGCCCAATTTAAGGTATTGGCGGCCATCTTGGACGCCATTTGGAAAATCACCACTTTTTGGGGGCCGGTTTTCTTACATTTTCAGTATGTTGTTTCTGATATCACAAACTACCGGAAACCATTGAAAAACCTTAGTTTCTGTTAACCTGATTTTATTTTCTTTCAGCAAGATTTTGTACAGCACTTCAAAGCAGCAATACAGTAAACAAATGTTACAGTAAACTGTGGCACTAACATAGACAGAAAAGTTGAAATTATGAAAGCGTATTTTTAAGCGAGTCTGTCATAGGAATTGAGCAAAACATTTTTTGTGTGCTCTTCTCCTTACCAGACTTCCAGAGGTTCTTGTCATATCTTGGCCTAAGGCAAATGAGGTCCATGCAGGAGAGAAACGACCAGCTGGGAAACTCATAGGTCAGTGCATAATGTCATGGCATTGCCAGAGACTGCCAAGAATTGCAAGATGTATTTTGTGCAAATCACTTAATGGTGGACAAAAATGATGATAACAGTATTCCATTCTTAATTGGTGCTGACATGCACGTTTTTTCTTTCAATGATGCATGACAAGTTACATAGAGAGGAAATAATCAAATTTCTCAGGACTTTAACATTTAAAGCAGGATACGAAGATTTAGGGACATTTAGATCAGTTTTTCTAAATTTTCTTTAAAATGTGCTTTTATAGAATTAATACATTCTTCAGGGGATGGCCTTGAAATCGTGGAATTAACACATATGTTTTAAGGGGATGTTTTCAAAACCATACCCAGTTACAGGGACGAGGTTCACAAGAGGCTCAACAATAAAAATCAGCCATGGTTTTATCAGTCTTTGGTCAGTTTGGAGTTGTTACTTGGTTTGGCAGTGAGACTAGGATATTAGACTTCTGGAAACTGGCCCCTGGTTCGTTTGTACCTTCATACCATATTGCCCATTTTGTTTGTTTGTGTACAGGTGAAATCAAAGCTGAGATACACAACAGGAAAGGTCAGTCCATGTCAAGGCTTCCTGGAGCTCAGCATAACTCTAAGAAACTCATGGTGGAGTTGAAGATCATTTGGCATTGTGAGTACAATCAAAAATGCAATCGACATCCAATAAATTACCTTATTCTACATATGATTGCAGGGCCCTTAGTGAGAACAGTATTAATACACTCTACATCTCCTGCCATCACTGAGTTTATACCTAAGGTTACAAATGCTTGTGATAATAAAGAAACAATTATTAGCCTGTTTTTAGATCTTAGCAAAGCAATTGATTATCTTGATCACACAGTGTTATTAAACAAATTGGAATCTTATGGTTATAGAGAAATTACATTGAAGGTCTAAAAACTTTGTAAGTAATCGGAAAATATATTTACTGGGTGTAAGCCACAAATATGTTTAAATAATTGAAATTTCTCCCAGGAAGCACTACATTTATTAAAAAAATTGTTGTACTCGAAAAATATGAGTCACAGACAATGGAAGTAAGAAGTGGAGTGCCCCAAGGCTCAATTATAGGACCATTATGATTTCTTTTATATGTAAATGATATTTGCAATGTTTCAAAAGTGCTAGAACTGATATTAATTGCAGATGCGCTTTTGTGTTTATGTCTCATCAAGATATTGTATTCCTTCAAGATATGGTAAATGCAGAATTTGATAAACTGGTTGAGTGGTTATATATATTTAAATTTGCAATCAATATTTCTTTAAAAAAAATGCACCCCCAAAATCAATTGTTACTCAAATAAAAGTTAAAGGTGAGTTCTGGTAATGCGATTGCATTGTGAAAGAAAAGGTATGGAATGGATAATAAAAAAACGTTGATCATGTAGCATGTATTGGTGTGCACTGCAAGGTTCTGGAGTCATCAAAATCATAATAAATTTGGCCCAGTCTTGGTAAAGTAACAAGCACATGTATATGGGACTACACAAATGGTGTCGGGGCTACCTACCTTGATTACCTTATCTTTCTATGCTCATTACTCAGCCATTATACATTTTCTTCCAAAATTGTTTGGCACTTTGGCTACAATGAGTGAATAAAATACCTTAAATTGAAATTTGTAATCTTGAAAATTAAGTGTAAGTTTCGTTTGATTCTGTGACAATTCATTTTCATTATTTTTACCAGAACTTAAGTTTATCTTTAAGAAATCTTTTATTGTACAAGTCAAACATTTAATATTTTTAGGAGTCACAATTGGTGATAATTAGATTGGAAAGAACACACTGTAGTAATCTGCAATATATGAGCTTAACATGTTAGTGTATTTTATAAATTATTTTTGTTTCCCTAAAGAAATATTGATGATTTTATATAACACATTGATATCGCACCACTTGTATGGACAATTATATTAATTATATCGCTCAGCCAATACCTTGTCCCTCTTTTTTGAAAATTCAGTGTAAGTTTCGTTTGATACTGTGACAATTCATTTTCATTATTTTTACCAGAACTTAAGTTTATCTTTAAGGAATCTTTTATTGTACAAGTCAAACATTTAATATTTTTAGGAGTCACAATTGGTGATAATTAGATTGGAAAGAACACACTGTAGTAATCTGCAATATATGAGCTGAACATGTTGGTGTATTTTATAAATTGATTTTTTTTCCCCTAAAGAAATATTGATGATTTTATATAACACATTGATATCGCACCACTTGTATGGACAATTATAATAATTATATCGCTCAGCCAATACCTTGTCCCTCTTTTTTTACAACCTTAAACTTTTAAGAGTATGCGATATCTATGTATATCTATGTGCAATTTGTATGTATTTATGCTTTAAATTTGTTTTACCACATACTACTTTTAAACCATTTTGAACTCAATACAAATATTCATGGCTGCCAGACCAGGTATTTAAATAATTGTCATATTCCAGGGGTAAGGACATTAGTTTCCCAAAATACAATTTTCTTAAGGGGCCCAAACATTTGGAATGATATACCTGTAGAAATTAGATTGAGCCCATCGCTGAATAGTTTTAACAGATTATATAAATTATATTTATAACAACAAAACTCAAAATTGCATTAACCTATAACTTTAATTTTTCATCAGAAAGATCAATAAGTGTGTGTTTGTGTGTATGGGAAAGAGTGCATGTATGGACATAATGTCCCTTTTTTCCTTTTTATTAAAGAAATAATTATTTAAATACAATCAATGGAGACAGTCTTTTACATAAAGCATGGCTTTCATGTCTTGTCTCCAAATACCGTCAGAAATGTACATATTTAGATTTTCCCCTTGTTCTTCTCCACTAAGTGTTATTAGACACGCCGGCCCAGACATCTGGAACTCTCTGCCCATTGAAATAAGAAACCTTCGGACATTGTATTCATTAAGAAGGCGGTTAAAACTATGTTATTGTCTAAGTATTGATCCTGTCGTGTGTAATTCTACTGTATTAATGTTCGTGTGTACAGTGACTGTACATTCAACAATGATGTGTAATCGTCCATGACCTAGCATCGTTTATCCATCCATGAATGAACCTGCATTCAATCAGCAGATGTATTAGATTTATTGTATTATTACCAACGCTCCTTCTCTCCCCTTTCCTTTTCTTCTCTGCAAGTCATTTTTTTTTAATTGTTGTATCTAAGTTGAGGGCAGCGGGCACGTCAAGCTACTTTGCTTATTTCTGTAGCCCTCCTGCATCTAATGTATGTTAATTATGCATTCAATACATTTGTTTAATTTCTTTTATTATCTGTATAAAATTATACACTTAAAATATTGAATCAAACCATATTATGTTTATGAAAATGTATGATGAAAAAAAAAGAAAAATTATGTAGACACAAATAAATCAAATCAAATCAAATCAAAGTATAGAATAAATCTTTTGAGGCTCCCCTACGTAAACAAGACTTATTATTATTATCATTATTATCATATTTTGTTTTATCAATTCTCTGAAAGGGATCAGTAAGGTTTTGGTTATTTATTTTAAGTGACAGTGTGCATATATATTACACTTTATGGCAGATTTGTTTCTCATATAATAAAAACTGAAAAATTAAAGTTTAATCGGAAAATTATACTAATTTATTAAGAAAATGTCCTTTATCATTGTTTTCATCCTTGCAGCCGATTGCGGTGACAAGGTGATAGTAACCCACATGGGTCAACATCACAAGACATGGGCATACACCTTCAAACAGATGGGTAAGAAAGTCATATAGATACATACCTGCAGAGGAACAGTGATTGGTTGTTAGATAACAAACATAATTCTCATCCTCCAATGAGATGACTGGGTTCACAGTCCAAGTTTATAATTATACAATAACTTTCATACCTCAGTTCCACCACCAAACTGACTCCACACCGACCCACCGATTTTTGGCCTTTCAGGGTGACATCATTTCTGTTTGGCAGGTGTCAGTCTTTTATCGGTCTCATTGATTTGACTGGGATATTACAAAGAGGGTCACGGGCCCGTTTCATAAAACTTGTTATTAATAGCAAATTACAATAACTGTTATTAGCTACTGAAATTGTGGCATCTGGTTGGCTGAGAGTTAATGTGTCAGAGTATTTTAGCATTTCTTATTGATAACATTAAGTTTTATGAAACAGGAAAATGAAAATGTTAAGAGTCTACAGGCAAATAGGTTTTTGGGGTCTTGACGTAAAATTGTGGGGCTCATGTACACAGGGACCTTACATTATTTAACCTTGAACACATATACCCTTCTTTACATTGAAGCAAATGAGTGAAGTTTCAAAGATTAAACTGCACCTCTGTTTTAATTGGTTTAGACATTGTCGGGAACATAGGTCCCCATACCCTGATCCTGCAGGCAGTACTCAGGGATGAAGGAGCTACTGACCTCGGAGGACGCCCTCTACCATGTCACAAGATCAAGTTCACAACTACAGGTGAGTCTGAAGTTTTTTTTCGGTCCTATTATACTTTCATTTCATGTGCTGACTTCCAGGAAGGGTGTTAAGTCCAAGCTATTCTGTCACATACATTACCTTCCACATCTAAGATTTTGGTATAACCTATGTCTGTATCAAGCCGATAGCTTTACGAGAGCTTGAATCAGACAACACATCAAATAAAGATGCTTATTTTTGTGTCAATTAGTGTTCACGATTCCATAATATATTTCAATAATACTTGGTTATGTTTTCGGACAAACCTTTCACTTGCCCTTATACAGACCTAGCATTACACCCTTTTCACTTTCAGTAGGTGATTTTTTTTCTTAGATCAAACTTTGAAGCACCCTTAATTCTTGAAAATGCTATCCATTTTCATGAAACTGAAGATGCTGTAAACAATAGAAGATGCTTCAATTTTGTTCAGTAATATTCTAATCCGGACCTCAAATGTCATATTTTGTGTGGAAAATGTCGGAAATGCATCCAAAGTGACAGACGATGGAAACAAAGGACAAGTCTGTTGGGGGGGGGGGGGGGGGGAGTAAATATTGTCCTGAAATATCTGGAACTTGCTATTCTATGATATCAAGAATCTTGATGGTAATCATTTTTTGAATGAAATCAGTATTGGTACACAAAACAAATCAAATTATAGTATACTGTATTTGCAACAGGTTAGGTCACAAGTATTTGGATTGATATCAATGCTTGTTCATTGTGCTTTTTTTATAGAGGGCCCATCAAGCAAGTTTAGCTTTGATGTCCTGGATCCGCCGTTCAGGGTAGACGTCCCATTCAACATCCCTCTTCTGCTACAAGACGAGTTCAATAATCCCACCATGCCAACGCCTAACCTCAAACCAGTACTCGAAGCGAGGTATACAATTTTAGATAGATTTCTTCGTCAGCATTTAGGATTTAGTATTGTAATTATCTAATCTAATTATTTAGTCACAATTTCATCACCCAACCTCAAAGCAATGTAAACTGATCAGGTTTGTCTACCAAAATTTTAAAAATCTGAATTGTCATTATGCAATCAAATACGCTGTCAGATTCTCAAACAAAATTAATGTACATGCGCTAGCCTTATGAGTGAAATCTATTTTCCGGGAATTGCCATTGTTTAATTAACTCTAGTACTTAATAATCAACAATTCATAATTTAGAGAAACAAGATTAAGATACAGGGGTTAAGAACATGCCATATGAAAATGGTGGGATATAGAATAAAGAGGAAATTGGGAAGATAATAAGGGGAGGAAAAGAAGGAAAGGCAGCATAAAAAATTAAAGAGCAATGAAATGCTAATAGAGTCGGACAAAACATATGTAGTAGGCAAACAGAGAAGAAATGGAGGCCATTTAAGAATCGTAAGAAGACCTATTTGTAGAAGTTTTAAAAGGAAGGGTAATATCAAATTATGAAGAAATACGGATGGAAGCTAAAAGATTTCTCTTTTTTTCTGTAGTGGCCTTGTCATAAGCTATGAAAAGGTGGAAATCGAGGGAAACTCTCTTATAGTGAAAGAAGTGAAGGCATCCGGGGTCGTTGGATCGGCTCAAGGAAAGAAGTTCAACATGACCGTGACGATACCTGGACTGGAGATCCCCGCTCAACAACTTAAGATCAGAATCTTGCCTGGTAAGCAAGGACAGGTCACTTGTTCAGGTGTGAACTTGTTCGGAGAGAGAGTTTGATGTTTGATTCAGGTGATGACGCAATTAGAATGATGATGATAATGATGATGATGTTGAGGATGGTGATGATGATGATGATGATGCTGGTGATGATACTGATGACGGTGATGCCAATTATGTTGTTCATGATGATGATGATACAGATGAGAATTATGATGGTACTAAATCCGATGTTCTTTGGCAAGATATTGA
This sequence comes from Strongylocentrotus droebachiensis, assembly GCA_035222895.1. Taxonomy (NCBI): domain Eukaryota; kingdom Metazoa; phylum Echinodermata; class Echinoidea; order Camarodonta; family Strongylocentrotidae; genus Strongylocentrotus; species Strongylocentrotus droebachiensis. Next base: position 27,095 of record JAVYIG010013121.1, read on the forward strand.
ACTTAATTTGCTAAATATATAATAAATGAGATAATAATGAAAATAATAGTCACATTTGTATAGCGCTTAAAGTAGCTGTGCGAAGATATATCACAAAATGGGCAAATTACACAGGCAAGGAAAGCTTATATCATTAAGAACACGAACCATTTGCTTCAAAGTTGTGTTAAGTTCAATTAAACACTTCAATTGCTTTTTCCAAGACCCTTCTCACAACTTCAAATCCTGGCCTGAAATTGAAATATACGGTTACTGAAACATGACTTCACAATTGGGTCAGGGAGCCGGAGCCGGCGCTATCAAGTACACATACATAGATTTTACACATGCAAGGTTGCATAGTGAAACTGGACTAACAGTCTTTCAAATTCAAGTAATTAAACTTTAAAATTGCCTATTTAATATGCAATACGTATAATGTAAGAATGAGTAATGCATTCCGATTTTTCGAAATATCTTGTTATTTTTATGTTATTTGTTGAGACGTCATCGTATAAATGCGGATGATGATTATGATGAGGATATTCTATGCAGTTTAATCTCTGCTATCAATCCTGAGACTGAAAACCATTCAAATTCAAATTCAAAATTCAAATTTATTCATGTTTCCAACAAAACATTACAAATCAATTATAAGCATTATGATGCCGTGCCGTTCCATTTCCGATGTAGATATAATTGTAAATAATATTTGCAGGTTTGAATTCCGCATTGATTTGTCTATGATTTAATCTGCTTAAAATTTGCCAAGAATTATCTTAAACTTTCTAAAATGACACAATATATCACCCAGTGTGGATCTAGTTTACGGTACTTTTACCATCCGCGCTGCTGTGGCGCAAGATAATTGTGCATTTTGTATGAAAGCGAGTTGGCAGAGATCCCCATCATCATCACTATTACCATCACTGTCACTTGCGGTGAAGCTGTTTTTTTAATAAATTTCGAAGTCCCAACGTAGGACTTTTCCCTCAAGATCGATCATAATTAAATGATGTTTTGCAACGCGTACGTCTAAACAAACAGCTGTGCGAAGCCTAGACGGCCATCGAGTGACCCAATTGTGACGTCACGTTTCTTAGCAGTACACGGAGGGTTGTTTAAGGACGAAAAACTGGTACCACTCTGATCAGTTTTGATAGCGGATTAATTAATTACATAACAATTTCTGAAAGGAAAATGTTGATAAAGTAGAGCTCTATTTTAAACAGGACATTGTACTTCCGAACTGTCTATTCGTATCACTTTACCGTCAAAGGCCACTTTACTCTGTCCATCACATTCAATCACCATCAACATTCCTTTTAGCTGGTCTCATGCTATGTTCACTCTACCCAACTCCAGGCTCTTATGTTCCTCCTTTCATGTTCCTCCTTTGGTTCAGTAGATTTGTTCTTTCCAGTACGATTGCATTTTTATAGCAGCTTATTTATACGCACAGAAATCTATGCATATTCACCATGTACCTACTTTTATTTACCACTATACAAGCTCTGTTATTTTAATATATATTATTTACAGTTGTCATACAAAGGTATATGTAAATACATGAAGATATATAAATCACATGAGGTTGCAAGCATGCATACTGCATGGCAGTTCCCCATAGCCTATAGGCAAGCATGGAGAGAAGATGTGCATGTTGTTCTCTAGCTGCAAGTTCGAGCCAAGCCGTGCCAGTTTAGCCAGAGAGGTGAAAGAAAGGAGTGGAATCAAGCTGCTTTCCTTTGACCCCATGCTCCAAGCCGCCGACAAGAATTATGCGCTAATCTGCAACTGTTGACCAGGTGGTGAGATAAAATAGCGCATGAAATTTCAGGATTTAGAATTCCTACATCAGAAAAATGGTATCCCAGCAACTTTTCGCTGTCCCTTTCAATGATCTCTCATCAATTGTTGAATGTGTAATGGGTAGAGCAAACTTGTGTAATTTCATCCTTTTTTCCAACTGCAAAAATAAAAAAACACGCGAAAACAGGATTGTCAGGATCTAATTTTTCTTTAACCAACTTTGGCACACAAATTAAAGGAAGGGTGGAGTACTAAATTTGAAAAATTTTGCCGGTAATTTAATATTTTGTAATAAATGTGAAACTGGTGCCTGGCCTCCAAAATTCTCCGCAGTAGAAGGGCGGATCGGAGCATGGAACTTCAATGCCAAGTGGAATGTTACAAATCCCATTGTTACGCTTTAGCACTCACGAATGCGTTTGAATAAATTACAAGGGTTTCCACTCCTTTCTTTCACCTCCCTGGTTTAGCCTCTCCTTTGCAATGTTACAAGAATGTTTGAGTTTGGAAAGAGTTTAAATCCTTCGCACAGCTACTTTAATACTAGTTTTCTAAGAGCTCTACATTTATATAATTATTAATACCCGTTTATTGGATTCACTTGCTAATCTGCAAATGATAGTGCACATGTTCCGAGTAGTACTTTACTCTTTAGAGGCGCCTTTAGCATGATATGTGAACTTTATTAAGCTAGAGCTCTCTTATGTCTGTGCTGTTGTTGCTGTTGATCTTGTTGGAGTGGTTGTTGTTGTTCTTGTTGCTGCTTTTGTTGGCAATGTTATTATTATTTAGATTTTAGAGCAATACATTTTTTGTCTACAGGTGAGCCACACAAGATCATTGTGCCAATGTTTGAAGAAATTGATGACCTCTGCATAGAGAATGGCAAAGAGTTTCCTATACCTGTGGAGATCAGAGACAGAGCAGGGAACTTCTCTGTGCACCAAAATATTGAAGTCCAGTGCGAGGTATGATATATTATTTATTTCCATCACAATCTAGCAGGTGCGGTTGCACAGGGAGGGGTGACACTCCCCTCTTAAAAAAGTTAAGTAAGGAAAGAAAAGTAAAAAGGGTAGAAAGAAGGGCTAAAAACAGAAGTTAGAAGTGGACCCAGGAAATTCGCTTATCCTTTTATAGGCCAAGGCCCTGGTCCAGGCCATGCTCCGAGATTTGGTTTGTTTTCAGGTCAGAACTAGCTCTAATTCGTTTTTTTAGGCCTATATAATTTAAACAAAAGGCCGATGATCGCTTTACACTAGGACATACAAGTTGCAACGTCCAAATGTATTAGAACTCAGCTTCAGGTCCATCTGTCAAATCATCATGCCGGCCGTTGCACAATATTAAAGTGTTTAAAGCTGTTGATTTAAACTGAAGCACGACGCCAGTGATTGCTGTCGGCCCATCCCAACTGCTTGTATTGACTGATTTTGACAATCAAGTGTTACCTGAGGTACTAGGAATGACATACCAGAATCCGGAACCCTTCTTCAGGGATAGCCACCGGGTCTTTACTTGAGCCATCGAGGGTTTTCATGTGGCGTCAGTACCAGGGGCGTCGCCAAAGGGGGGGTGTGGGGGGTGCGACACCCCCCCACCTGTCAGGATATTGTCGGTAAAATTGCGCTGCCGTCGGGAAAAAGAGAAAAGGGGGAGGGAAAAAAAGAGAGGGAAAAAAAGAGAGGGGAAAAAAGAGAGAGAAAAAAAGAGAGGGAAAAAAAAAGAGGGAAAAAAGAGAGGGAAAGGGAAAGAAAAGAAAAAAGAAAAGGAAAAGAAAAGAAAGAAAGGAAAAGAAAGGAAAGAAAGGAAAGAAAAGAGAAGAAAGAAAGAAAGGGAGGAGAGGAAAGAAAGGAAAAGAAAGAAAAGGAAAAAAGAAGAAACAAGAGTGAAAGGGAAACAAAAGAAACGGGGGATGAAAGAGAGGAGAGAGAGGGGAGGTAAGAGTATGAGAGAGGAGGAGGTTGTTGGGTGGAGTCGTCTCGTCGAGGGAGCAAGAAAGACACGGGTAAATATGTTGCTGTGTCGGGTCAGCTGTGTCGGTATTCTTGCTCGATCCTCGTGTACTATTATGCAGAAGTTTGAAGTCGATGAGATGTATATTGTCGGTCGGCCGACAAGTTTCTTTTCCCTACGAACTGTGACTTCTTATCCGCTGTGACGACTTCGAGAGTGACTACAACTACAATACTTGTATTTTCTCGAAGTTTCACTTTCCTATAATATCAGCTAAAGAAATCAGAGGTTTAAAATTTTCGGAGAAAATAAATTCAAACAAGGTTTAAGAGTCAACAACGGTACGACGAATCGTCTTCCTTTCTTGATAAAACGCCCAAAATTTCGCGCTTCGCGCGGAAGGAGAAACTTCATTTAGACGAGTCGAAAACGGTACAACGAATCGTCTTCTTTCTCTAATAATTAAAGGAAACGTCAAAGCTTCCGCGCTTCGCGCTAGTGTGGGAAACTGAATTCAGACAAATAGGGCTTATTAAAAGTCGAAAACGGTAGAACGAATCATGTTCTTTCTCTAATAATTTGAGGAAACGTCAAAGCTTTTGCGCTTCGCGCGAGAGGGGGAAACTGAATTCAGATGAAAAGGGCTTAATAAGATTCGAAAACGGTACGACGAATCGTCTTCTTTCTTTAATAATTTGAGGAAACGTCAAAGCTTTCACGCTTCGCGCGGGAGGGGGAAAGTGAATTCAGATGAATAGGGCTGAATAAGAGTCGAAAACGGTACGACGAATCGTCTTCATTCTCTAATAATTTGAGGAAGCGTCAAAGTTTTCGCGCTTCGCGCGAGAGGGGGAAACTGAATTCAGATGAATAGGGCTTAATAAGATTCGAAAACTATATTGTGATGAAACGCCAAAAATTCCGCGCTTTGCGCGGAAGGGGAAAACTTCATTTAGACGAGTCGAAAACGGTACGACGAATCGTCTTCTTTCTCTAATAATTTCAGGAAACGTCAAAGCTTCCGCGCTTCGCGCGAGAGGGGGGAAACTGTATTCAGACAAAATTAATAGGGCTTATTTAAAGTCGAAAACGGTACAACGAATCGTGTTCTTTCTCTATTAATTTAAGGAAACGTCAAAGCTTCCGCGCTTCGCGCGAGGGGGAAACTGAATTCAGACAAAATCAATAGGGCTTATTCAGAGTCGAAAACGGTACAACGAATCGTGTTCTTTCTCTAATAATATGAGGAAACGTAAAAGCTTTCGCGCTTTGCGCGAGAGCGGGAAACTGAATTCAGATGAATAGGGCTTATAAAGAGTCGAAAACGGTACGACGAATCGTCTTCTTTCTCTAATAATTTAATGAAACGTCAAAACTTCCGCGCTTTGCGTGGGAGGGGGGGGGGGGGGAACTGAATTCAGAAAAGGATAAACATTCGAGTACGGTACAGCAAATCGTCTTCTTTTTTATAACAATTTAAAACTTCATTAAGACAAGGATTACCAGTCGAAAACGGTACAATTAATCGTCTTCTTTTCCTAATAATTTAAAGAAACGTCTAAGCTTCCGCGCTTCGCGCGTGAGGCCCATCACCCACAACCCCCTAATGAGCGCGCTTTTAAGTGATTCTCTTGCTCACTACCGCCCCTCCCTAAAACAAGATCCTAGCTCCGCGCCTGCTTTAAAATATATAGCTATGATGCTGACTAAATTGAAGAAATAATTCGTATATTTATGTCGTCGAGGAAAATGACCATTTTGCGCATATGCAAGTACTATAGATAGTCCATAGGAAAAACAGTTTAGCCTTCCGTCCCAGGTTTATAGGGTTGAATTTGTAGATATTGGACATTTTATTTTGTCGGTAATTGGTGGCTAGTTTTGTCGGTAATCGTTGACCTCTACACCCCCCCCACTGAAAAAGGTCTAGCGACGCCCCTGGTCAGTACCCCAGAGGCGTCCCCCCCCCAACGATACAACACATAAGTTAAAAAAAAAACTAGATGGAATTCGACTGCGCGCAGTCGAAAATGATGCCTCCGTCATAGAGCAATTTTACAAACCGAAACGGAAGAAATTTTTCAAATTCAAGTTCAATTGTAATCCATTAACATGTTCTCAGAATATCGTGATTACAAGCAATTTCTCATATACATATATGACCCTTTGATCTTTGACCTCATGACCCTAAAATCTACTCAGTTCATTGGCTCTGCAAGATTTCCTGAGTTAAATAGTAATCCATCTGTCAGTTCTAATGAGAATGCGTCCACAAGCTATTTTTGCATACATAATGAGCCCATGACCTTTGATCTTATGAACCATTCATTGGCTCTGCAAGATACATAAATGATCTAAGTTTGGCAGGAATCCATCAATCTGTTCTAATGATAATACGATCACAAGCTATTTTTGCATACATAATGAGCCGCATGACCTTGACCTTTACCTCATGACCCCAAAATCTAATCAGTTCATCAGCTCTGCAAGTAACATACATGACCTAAGTTTGGCAGGAATCCATCAATCGGTTCTTGAGATAAGGCGATCACGAGCTGTTTTTGCATACACAATGTGCGCTGTGACCTTTGACCTCGTGACCCCAAAATCTAATCAGTTCATTGGCTTTGCAAGATACATACATGACCAAAGTTTGGCAGGAATCCATCAATCGGTTCTTCAGATAACGCGATCACAAGCTGTTTTTGCATACATAATGCGCCCTGTGACCTTTGACCTTTGACCTCGTGACCCCAAAATCTAATCAGTTCATCAGCTCTGCAAGATACATACATGACCAAAGTTTGGCAGGAATCCATCAATCGGTTGTTCAGATAACGCGATCACAAGCTGTTTTTGCATACATAATGAGCCCTGTGACCTTTGACCTTTGACCTACGTGCTCCAAAATCTAATCAGATCGTCTTCCTATGGTGATACATACTATCCTTAAGTTTGAAGTTTTTACATCTCCAGTGGTTCTTGAGATATCATGATAACAATCTCAATGTATGGAATTTCATAAGTTGACCTCTATGACCCTTGACCTTTGACCTACGTGCTCCAAAATGTAATCAGATTGTTTTCCTATAGTGATACACACTATCACTAAGTTTGAAGTTTAAATCTCCAGTGGTTCTTGAGATATCATGATAACAATCTCAATGTATGGAATTTCATAAGTTGACCTCTGTGACCCTTGACCTTTGACATACGTGCTCCAAAATCTAATCAGATCGTCTTCCTATGGTGATACATACTATCCTTAAGTTTAAAGTTTAAATCTCAAATGGTTCTTGAGATATCGCGCTAACTCAATACAAGGAATTTCATAAGTTGACCTCTGTGACCTGTGACCTTTGACCTACGTACTCCAAAATCTAATCAGATCGTCTTCCTATGGTGATAAATACTATTCCCGAGTCTTAAGTTTAAATCTTAAATGGTTCTTGAGATATTGTGATAACGGTCAAACGGGACGGACGTACGGACGGACGTACAACCCGAAAACATGATGCCTCCGGCACCACCTTCGGTGGCGGAGGCATAAAAAAGAAGAAATACATAAGAAATTATCAAAACAATAGAAAACATAAGAAATAACCTGCCTCTTCTAATTGTTATTGTTGTATGATTATCCCAAATGGTCTTAAGAATATATGTATTAAAAACTAATGTTTAAATATGAAGAATATATGATTTATGGGTAAAAAAATTATTTTCTTATGTGCATGAATTACCATAAATATTCAAATGAGTGGATTTTTCAAAAAAAACACTAAAATTACCATAGTAAGCTATACACCTCACTTGACATGCATGCACGGTGATCGGCCTTTTCACGGCCGAGATCATAGGGGCGGGGGCCTTAGAAGCCCCCCCCCCCCCCCGGCAATGCAGTTTCAAACTAGCCCAGGCTAGATAGGGTTAAAGGGCAATTATAAAACCTATACAAATCCATAATCGTCCAACCCTTATTTCATTAGTTTCATGGTGCGGCTGGGTTGCCTTCATACAGAGCAGACTGCAGTAACTCAGGAAAGGTTACCCTTACTGGAAACCCTATCTTCATCAAGAACATCTCCAAGAAATTTCACGAGATCACTGCCAAAATTGAACTACCGGTAAGTTGGAAACTTCATAACCGATACTTTGAATGCAACAACTTTTCTCAAAATGATTTCAACCTCATTATTCTCCAATGCATTACAGTTTAGAATTCCTGTCCATGAATGGATTCATTCCTCCTAACATGTGTTATAAGATTGTTGAGATGGATTAAACTTAATTGATTGATGAAAAAGCATCCTCAGTCACACCTTTGCGTATTTGGCTTGCGTAGTGCTGCGTATTACCCGAACGCAGACAAAGGCAGTCATACCCAATAACGCGCAATAAAACGTGCTCACTACGTACTCAATACGAAGACTAGCGTATATGCCTGCGTTGGTCGCTCGCTAGGTTTAAAATTTTCTAAACTATCGCAAGCAAACGCAAGGTCAAATCGCATACGAGCGGATACGAGTGGCAACCAGTGAATGCGAGCGACAGCGAGTGGCTCAGCGCAGGTAAACGCAATCATACGCACCACTCTTTCGGAGCACGTGTAGCTGCGTTTCCTGCACGATTTACCTCGCTTTAGCTCGTGTCCATACGCATGATTGCGCGTATTGTTGCGCTGTTGCTCGCACATCGCTCGCAGCAGCAAGAAAACCTTGCGATTGCCGCTCGCTACACTGCAAGTCTAGCTCGTACGCCGTTCGCTTTAGCTCGCAGTCGCTGGTTGCCGCACGCTTTAGCTCGCTATCACTGCGATTAGTTGCCTATGCGCTGCGTATAGGCAATATAAGGCGGGGCGCCTCACGGGTTGGAATCATACCGCAGTCAACATTTGAAGAATATACAACTACTGAACAAGAAGATGCCGAAAGCCAAAGCGAAAAGGGGGGTGACGACGAGGATGAAACCAGTCAAGCCGCCTAGGTCCCATCGCCCCCGCCGGCCCCGGAGTCACCTTCGCTGGGTGAACACGAGGAGACGAACGTAGCGAAGAAGCCGCGGAAAGACCTAGTCAACTTTTCAAGTGACCAAGAGAAGGAGCTTGCCTATACCATGGTCCTAAAGGTTGAAGGGGTTTGTCGGAAAGTGGTCAGCAGGTCGGTTGGTAAGAATGCAGAAAGCATTCTCCACCAATCTCCTTGCCCGCGCCGGTAGTTGTACATTCTCTCTTGTCTAGCCATAGCCGTCCTTGCGTACGGCTTCATTAGCCATGTCGTCATGGCGAAGGTCACGTCTGCCACAAAGAAGTAGGGGTGTCTTCACCATCGTTGGACATTGGCTCTGGCACTCCAAGGGTTTCAGATTCAAGACGTTGTTTTAGTTCACACGAGTTGAAGAGCTCTGCATCAGAGGTTTAGTATCCGACATCTATCCACAAAAATGTGTACTTGGCCTCGACCAGGGCCATGAGTACAATAGAGTAGAAACCCTCGTAGTTGTAAAATATTGACCCACTATCCTCAGGGCACTTGATTTCAACATACTTGCCGTCCAAAGCACCAATGTTTGAGGAAAATTCCAGCGGTCTTCGAAGCCTTGTGCGACTGCTTTTCATTCCTGTGGGCTGGTAGGTCACCTCAACAGCTCATCACCGTATTCCTCCATGATGGCAGTGCATACCTCACGTACTATGAGTGAAATGGTATTGTGGGGGTGCCCTGAAGCTATACATGAGTGTCTTATAGCTGTCACCCTGGCCAGCTTCAGCACGGGCGAGAGGGCTTTCTAAAGAAGGTGTCCCACTTATCCAGTCTTTCATGTAGTCTCTGCTCTAACTCTTTAAACATTTCAGAGGTTAGCCTCAAAACGTTCGTGAATGCCTCTTGGTCCTCGTCTTCCAGCTCTCTCATCAGTTGGTCGAATTGTCCCTGGTCCTTCCTCCGGTAGATCCAGGACCGCACCCAACAACTCCGAGGGATACTTCGTTGAAGCAGCTCATTCAGCAGCTTCCCTTGCTCATAATCTTCATTCGCCTCTCTTCCATATGGCTCCGGTTAGTCTCATTTCACAACGCCCCCTATCGTCAGAGCATGATCTGAGTCGGCAGCCTAACATGTTAGCCTATGGACGTTTTTTAAAAAAATCGTTAAAAATTCATTTTTGTTTAAACGAAAAGCATATCCACCCCGACGTACGTTATCACTAGCCCTTTCATTGGAGCCCTCATGTCTCATTGACTTTTGAAAGTTCACCCACCGTAATTTTTTTAAATAGGTTGCAAGCTCGTCATTGCCTATAATACACGTGTGAAACAAGTCTAACTTTGGACTCAGTTTACCAAGCGATTTGAATATTATAGGTCGAGCACACGAAACATAAAAAGCATGAATTATCATAGATCACTTCTGCCTATTTCATTATGTCCATTTCATCCAACCCCCCACCGTAATTTTTCCATTTAGTAAAAGCAAACATTTTGCCGAGTTTAGCAAAAACATGAATATTCATGAACGGTCAGACAATACAGCCTTTATAGTACGTAACGTATAGTGAATGGAATGGGCGATGATCCGTTCAGGAGGCAGAGGTCAGTGGTTTGTGCTGGCAATGTTCACGCGAGCGAAAATGAGACAATCGGAGCAATATGTTCCAGCTGAACCAAAAGCTTAAAGACCGTCAATATTACTGGGCCAGAAGGGATTAGACCACACAGCGAGGTCACTGACAGGTGGCTATCTCATTAACTCAGCTCTCAACTAACGTAAGAAATATAGGATCATGGGGGACCAACAGGCACCGATTGGGGAAGTTTTCTATATAGAGGGAGCTAGTAGCTACAAGTAGGACAGTGGGGCTTTAAGTTTGTGCAAAGCAGAGCTCTGCTGCAGGGCCATTATTGTCATCAGATTTATTTTTCTTGTAGATGTAGAATCGTCAGAAGCTAAGATGTGTGTGCCCAGTCCCGCAAAATGACTAGTATTTTTACATATGCCGCAGCCCGAACGAGCTGGTACGCTGTAGCGCGAGCCGACACGCATCAGTACGAACAACAGACGAGCTAAAGCGAGCGAACACGCAACGAGACCAACTGGTGCGAGAGGCTAACGAACAGTAAACGAGCAGCAAACGAGCTACATACGCAACATGGCGAGCAAACTGCGTATTGAATCGTACTGCTATGAGCAACATCGAGCTATAGCGTGGCATTAGGCAACCGTAGGCAGTCTTTGTACGAGCGATATACAAGCTACCTACGAGCTAGATACGCAATGGTGTGACTGCTACCTTCAAATTTGCTGCGTATTGCTGGGCACGGCTGCGTACTGATATACCCCGCAGAGCGCAGCAATACGCAGCAACATACGCAAAGGTGTGACTGAGGCATAGGTGGGTTTCAGTGGACATAGAGCTGTACCTAACATTTGAAGGACTACTTGCAGGTCATTTAGAATGTATGTTTGTTGAAGAGTGTTGTTCACCTATATTTTGTTAGAATCGTAGTTATCCTGCTCTGTTCTCTGAGCCATTTCACCGCCTATTAATGCATATCAAAACATATATGAACAGAGTTTTTGCTTAATTGAAAAAATTAGCCAAACTGTACTACCGTAGTCAATTTCAATATGGATGAAACATTTACAATGCACATTTTAACATAAAGTCAGAAACTCTTGCGATTTTTTATTGCAAATTGTTGATAAGAGCTAAGGCAGACTGCACGGCAATATATTGCAACACCAACAACAAATGATGTTTTGATTAATTTATTTTGTGGCATGAACCTATTGCAAATCTGGACCACTTCCAATCTCTGACAAAATCTCTTGACACGTGAGAATAGTCACCTCTGATTTGATCTTCCCTTAGCACATGAAAGGAGTCAGCTCTGTAGAGAAAGTCATCACTGTCAAACCCAGCACCAGTGCCTGTAAGATCAAGGTATTCTTCTGTAAAGATGACCCAGTCGAGATAAAACCCCAAGAAGACATTGAGTGGACGGCCGGAGAGAATACATCACACATGGGTGAGTAGAGAACAGTCATATATTTCAAGGGATAGATTATATTATCAATTAGAAACGCTGTTAAAACGATTGAAATAAAGCTGATAATATTTAAACATTATAATCTGCACAAATTGTAATGATATTATTTCCAAAGATACGATTTACAAAGAAGATTTTGTTTGTGTTGATTAAAGGGGTTTTGTAACTTTGTTTCAGATTCTGAAACAAAATCCTGGATTTAGCTCATGCTGCAACGATAATTATAAACCTTTAGGTCAGGCAGGAACCTCAAGACGTTTACAAGCCGCTAGCCTGTCTGATCATCAAGATATTTATGATTGGAAATCGAAATTTCATTTTTTGTTTTCCTAACGATTTTCATGACACTACAGTCTATTAGGCGTCACGTCAAAAATGTCTTAGCATGCTGCACGCCGGGGGTTCGGGTCGCACGCCAAAAGCATGCCCCTAATCTTCCAGACCTCACGCATCCGGTTTGCCTCACTCGATCAACTGATTACCTCATGCCGCTTGCGTCCACACGACACTCTGAGCATGCTACACGCAAGGAGCATGCGTAGCTTAGCGCTGAAGATTATCCCAGTGCGCCTGCATCGGGTATGGGTCTTTAAAAATACTAATATTGCGCTCCGCTCGCAGTCGGCACGCCATGTTCATGTTGGCTCGTTAATATTAAACCTGTTCTTTCCGGTATTAAACCTGGTAGACGTCTTTACAAGCCTAAAATTGCCTTTCCCTGCCACTAATTCACTAAAGTAGTGGACTTGAGGGTATTTCCAAAGTATTTACTATCATTATCCATTACTCCTGTTGTTTTGGTACTTTCATATTATTCATTATAATTGTACTTTTTCATAAAACATGTCAAGTTTTCTCCAACATGAAATTCGTAGAGCAGCGTATTTACAGCTCCGCGATGTCTGTACCATAGTGACTTTCGCTGATACCTTTCCATACAATGTTTTTTAATTTTTATTTTGGTCCAGTTTTGAGGAAAATTTCGCAACAACTCAGCCAGTCGGTGAATAAGCGGTGGGGGGGGGGGGGGGGGGGGTAGGGGGGGGGGGGGGGGGGGGAGGGAGTAAGAGCACATTTTTTTTTTGTCTTGGAAATTGGAAAATTATGCCGACCGATATTTTGTTCAGTAGGGGGGGGGGGGGGGGCGGGCGGGAATCATTTTTTTGTTGGTCACCCTTTTATGGCAACAGTTTTTTTTTTATTATTAAAAACAAATTGAGGGGGAGGGATGGGTTTTTCTCCTCCAAAACACACATTAAAAAAAAAGTAGGGAAGGGGTTAACCCCCTCCCCCCTGTGTACGCCTCTGTCCTCGGTCAGGTTAATTGTTCCTCTTACGCAACTGAGCTGTAGGTGGGCCGAGACTCAACTTTTTTCGCATACTCTATATAGGTCTCAAATTCTTTCAAATATTTCTGTGTCATTTTTGTTTGTATATTCTTCGTCAATACTTACAAACTATAATTGTCAAAATTTGCCAATACTGTACTTACAAACTATGACGTTTCCCTTATCATCTTCCGCTCTAGAATCCAATTTTTTATTTTTTTATTTGTTGAGTCCTTTTCACATTTTTCTTGTCTCCCTCTTCAAGATTAATTCTGTTTTTGTAGGGTATTCATGCTAATTTTTTTTAAATATAAATCATTTTACCCGTTCCTTCCGGGAACCGTGGAGCGCACTCACGGACGGGAATCTGGTATGCCATGTTCCCATAATAGGCAAGTAAATGACGTCTTTACAAGCCTAAAGTTGCCATTCCCTGCCATTAATTCACTAAACTAGTATACTTGATAGCATATAATCAACGTACACTTTATTTTGATGAAACAGAGCTCTACAATCACAATCAACATTTTTACTTTCTTTCTATATTTTGTGTACAGTAATATTCTTCTCATTTCGAAACTATCAGCCGCGCATTCTCTATTTTCGTTCCCTATGATAAATATAAGGTATTTGTGTTGATCATCAGGGATATGTTATAAATATTTATCTCAAAGAAGGAATGATGCTGGCTTGCAGGCAAATGGCAGAATAGAAAACAATATGAAAAATGAAGATGGAAAACGACATTGACGGATAGACAGAGAGAGAGAGAGAAAAAAAAAAGAGGGAGAGAGAGAGAGAGAGAGGAAGAGACAGAAATAAAGAGAGAGAGAGGGGGGTAGAAAGATTGACGAAGGTTATATAGTAACATTCTTCTCATTTCGAAATCAGCCGTTCGTTCCGTTTTTTCCTTCTTTGTATCAAGGTTATAAATGGTATAAAGATCTTTCTCAAAGTCGAAAGAAATAATTTGGAATAAAAATAAATAACGGAACGGAAAAAAGTACGAGAAGAGAAATGGAGAATTGCGTTGAGAGAGTAAGCGAGAGAGAAGGAGCAATCAGTTCTCCTATCATTTTTTCGTTTGTGACATTTTACTTAATCACAACTTCTTATTTTTCTCTCCTATCACCAACCCCCCCCCCCCCCCCCCCCCCCTCTCCCGCTCTGGTTTCTTCTTTTAATAGTTTCATTTTATCGTGGTTAGTATATTTCCGCTAAAGTATGTTTTGATCGGCTCTCGAATTTGCGCGTTCGATAAATGTACGGTTGGTTGCATGTTTGGGCTAATTATTTTGTATTGGATTTGGGGGTAACTAATGATCAAATGGAATTTTGCATGTTTAAGTGTTTATACAGTGTTACAGAAAAGTGTTTATGTTTAGTGATTTCCCAGTGTATTATGGTTTGGGTTAATTCATCTCCGTCCTCTCTCTTTTCCTTTCTTAGCCTTTCTTCCCTCTCGATCAATCCTATTGTTTCATTTCATATTGATTTTTTCTGAGCTAGTAAATATGATAACCATCTTCCTTCCCTTGCATTTATGTCAACTTAAAGTATAAATACGCAATATAATGTTGTTGTTCTTGTTTCCCTGTTAAATACATTTTTGTCAGTATCTAATTTCGATTCTTTCACTCAAAATCTATCACAATCACTAACATTATGGCGCATAATATATATGAACGCAATGTAGCAAGAGCGTGAAAGACTAGTTGATTAGTTAAAAGTGAAGGAATGGAGGGGCGGGTAGGTCGATGAACAGAGGGGAAGCGTTGTCCGTGAATTGTTCGTGACATCAAATCAATACACTACTGTTTAATTTCACCATATAGGCAGGCGGGGTTGGGCAAAGGCAACATTGAATGTCCGCGATCCCATTGTTACCTCTATATACTATAAGCCGACCAAAATATCTAATTACATATAGATAGGCACAAACCCTCAGAACATATTTTAAGGGTTTATTGTATCAATTATAATTACATATTTTGATAAGCTTTCGAGTTTGTACGTTCTATAAGTCTTAAGTCGGTTGTATGTTCATAATCTTTGGGGAATTATTTTGTATAGGTTTCTGGGGTAACAATTGATCAAATAGAATGTAAAATCAACGTTTGCGTGTTTAAGTGTTTATAAAGTGTTACAGAAAAGTAATTGTGTTTAAGTGGTTTCCCAGTATATTATTTCTTTGGTTAATTCATATCTTTCCTCTCTCTCTCTCTCTCTCTCTCTCTTTTCCTCTCTCTAGCTTTACTTCCCTCTCGATCACTCATATTGTTTCATTTCATATTGATTATTACTGAACTATTAATCAAATATGATACCCACCTTCCTTCCCTTGTATTTATGTCAACTTAAACTATGAACAAGCAATATAATTTGTTGTTGTTCTTGTTTCCCTGTTTAATACTTTTTCGTCATTATCTTTTTTCGATTCTTTGCTCAAAATCTATCACAATCACTAATATAGCGCATCATAAATGAAAGCAACGTAGCCATAGCGTGAAAGGCGAGTTTCATTATTTTAATAGAGAGGGGGAGCTAGGGGTGGGGGTGGTGCCGTATTGATTATTTCGGAACTAGTAAATATTATACCCATCTTCCTTCCCTTGCATTTATGTAAACTTAAACTATAAACAAGCTATTCATGTTGTTGTTCTTGTTTCCCTGTTAAATACTTTTTTGTCATTATCTAATTTCGATTCTTTCGCTCAAAATCTATCACAATCACTAACATAATATGGCGCATAATTTATGAACGCAACTTTGCCATAGCGTGAAAGACTAGTCTATTAGTTTTAAAAGAGAGGGAGTGGGAGGGGGGGTCGAAGAACAAAAGGGAAGTGGCGTCCCGTGTATTGTTCGTGACATCCAATCAATACACTACTGTTCAATGATCGCGATCCCATTGTTACCTCTATATGCTATAAGCCGACCAAAACATCTAATTACACATAGGTGAGGCATAAACCCTCAAAACACTACTTGGATGAGGTGTATCGTACATTATATGCTCACTTATATAAATACGAATAACATCTGTATAGGTCATCATCAGCTCAAAGTTAAAGATAAACTTAAGTTCTGGTAAAAAAAAGTAAATGAATTCTCACAGATTCTAACGAAACTTACACTGAATGTTCAAGATTACAAATAAATGTCATGTGCCAAACAACTTTGGAAGAAAAATGTATACTGGCTGAGTAATGAGCATAGAAAGATAAGGAAATCAGGGAAGTACTAGCCCCGACACCATGTGTGTTGTCCCATATACATCTTTCTGTGTAAGTGATTGTTACTTTACCAAGACTCTGCCAAATTTATGATGATTTTGATGACTCCAGAACCTTGCATTACACACCATTACTTACATGCTATATGATCAACTTTTCTGATCCATTCCACACCTTTTCTTTCACAATGCAATCGCATTACCAGAACTCAAGTTTATCTTTAAGCATTTGAGTGTTTATACACCTCAAATTTGTAAACATTTTTTAAAGTTTGTGTATAACTTAAACCCGAAATAAACACATATGAGTGATAATAAACACGTTATAATTGTTATATATCGTGTTTAAGTATTTATAGATGAGAAAACTATGTTTAGGGATGTGTTATACACCCCGTTCCACTACATGTATTTACGTTTTAAGGGTTTAATGTGTCAATTATAATTACATATTTTGATAAGCTCTCGAGTTTGTACGTCCTATAAGTCTTAAGTCGGTTGTATGTTTATAATCTTGGGGGAATTCTTGAGTTGGTTTCTGGGGTAACAAATGATCAAATAGAATTAAAAAATCAATGTTTGCGTGTTTAAGTGTTTATAAAGTGTTACAGAAAAGTATTTGTGTTTAAGTGGTTTCCCAGTGAATTATTTCTTTGATTAATTCATCTCTTTCCTCTCTCTCTCTCTTCCTCTCTCTAGCTTTTCTTCCTTCTCGATTACTCCTATTGTTTCATTTCATATTGATTATTACTGAACTATTAATCAAATATGATACCCACCTTCCTTCCCTTGCATTAAAGGTAATACAAAGTGTTGGTAAGGGGTCATGAATTTGATTCAAATTAACCAATTGGAAGCGTATGCGATCCTTCAATATCAGTGATCGTTGTCGAGGTTGAAATCGAGTCTAAAGTTATGAAATTATGAATAATAAACTCTTGATGTTGTATAGCTCCCTCTCAAGGTCAAGATAATAATTAAGCTTTAAAACAATGTTTATTGAATAAAATCGACCGATTAGCTACTCCCGTTTAGAAATTATATAACACAACTACATATTCTGAGATTTTCATGGTCGTAGCTACCATTGTACGGCCGTAGGCGCTATTTGAAATTTATCCAAATTTACCGGGAGCACCGGTAAATATTTATATTCAATTTTCCTCGAAAGCAGAAGTGTTTTAGGGGCTTAATTTTCTAGTGCTTATAATACATCCACAGGGGCATCCAAATATATCAAAATTGTAAAAATTCACCATCCACCCAATTTTCAAAATTTCCCAAAACTTTGTATTACCTTTAACGTCAACTTAAACTATAAACAAGCAATATAATGTAGTTCTTGTTAAACTGTTAAATACTTGTTTGTCATTATCAAATTTCGAATCTTTCGCTCAAAATCTATCAAAATCAACAACATAATATGACGCATAAGATATGCACGCAACGTAGCCATAGCGTGAAAGGCGAGTTTCATTATTTTAACAGAGAGGGGGAGGGGTTGGGGGGGGGGGGGGAGGGGGGAAGGGGATGGTGCCGTATTGATTATTTCGGAACTAGTAAATATTATACCCATCTTCCTTCCCTCGCATTTATGTCAACTTAAACTAAAAACAAGCTATTCATGTTATTGTTCTTGTTTCCCTGTTAAATACTTTTTTGTCATTATCTAATTTCGATTCTTTCGCTCAAAATCTATCATAATCACTAACATAATATGGCGCATAATTTATGAACGCAACTTAGCCATAGCGTGAAAGACTAGTTTATTAGTTTAAAAGGGAGGGAGTGGGAGGGGGGTCGAAGAACAAAGGGGAAGTGGTGTCCCGTGTATTGTTCGTGACATCCAATCAATACAATACTGTTTAATGTTCGCGATCCCATTGTTACCTCTATGTACTATAAGCCTACCAAAACATCTAATTACACATAGGTGAGGCATAAACCCTCAAAACACTACTTGGATGAGGTGTATCGTACATTATATGCTCACTTATATAAACATAAATAACATTTGTATAGCCCATCATCAGCCCAAAGTTAGGCATTTGAGTGTTTATAAACCTCAAATTTTTAAACATTTGTTAATGTTTGTGTATAATTTAAACACGAAATGAACACATTATGAGTGATAATAAACACGTGATAATTGTTATATATCGTGTTAAGGTATTAGATGAGAAAACTATGTTAAGGGATGTGTAATACACCCCCTTCCAGTACATGTATTTACGTTTTAAGGGTTTAAAGTTTCAATTAAAGTTACATATTTTGATCGGCTCTCGAGTTTGTACGTTCTATACGTCTCAAGTTGGTTGTATGTTTATAATCTTGTGGGCATTATTTTGTATTGATTTCTGAGGTAACAAATGATCAAATGGAATTTAAAATCAACGTTTGCGTGTTTAAGTGTTTAAGTGTTACAGAAAAGTATTTGTGTTTAGTAGTTTCCAGTGTATTAATGTTTGGGTTAATTCATCTCCTTCCTCTCTCTTTTCCTCTCTCTAGCTTTTCTCCCCTCTCGAGCACTCCTATGTTTCATTTCATATTGATTATTTCTGAAGTAGTAAATATGATACCCATCTTCCTAATTCCCTTGTATTTATGTCAACTTAAGCTATAAACAAGCAATTTAATGTTGTTCTTGTTTCCCTGTTTAATACTTTTTAGTCAGTATTCTTTCGCTCAAAATCTATCACAATCACTAACATAATATGGCGCATAATATATGAACGCACCTTAGCCATAGCGTGAAAGGCGAATCAATAGAGAGGGGAAAGGGGCAGGGGTGGGGGTGTCGAGGACCCGCGTATTGTTCGTGACATCCATTCAATACACTACTGTTTAATACCACTCTACACAATTACTGCGGAGTGGGGGCAAAGCCAACATTGAATGTCCGAGATGCCAAATTCTTAATATAGGATTTCCCGGCCAAATTCGCGTGTTTGTAATTCGAATTCATTTACTTTCCATTTAAGTTAGCGCAGATCGGCTTTGCCATGCCAATTATCATTCAATTTTCCAGTTTTTGTATTTAATTTAGGATTTGGTCGAAGGGTTTCATAGATCTGTCATTCAATTTAGAAACTGCTCAACTAGCATTCAAATTAATATTCACTTGTCGAAGCGTAATTTTTATCATTCAAATTAACACCTGTCATTCGTATTCGTAATATTTTTATTCAAGTTAAGAATGTTAGGGGGAAGAATTGCAACAAACTTTTACAGTTTTTAAATAATGCAGTTAAAATGCATGATTTGCCATTGGGGTCTAAGCTGTTATTCCATTTATTTATTTTCAGGACAATGCAGATGGGTGTAGTCAGACATAAAGTAAAGAAGGGGCGAAATCAAGGGATATGGCATTTCTGCACGGACATTTTCATATACCCGGGAAAGGTGGGGGTACACCCTCAATCGCCCCTTTTAACTACAGACTCGGAATTTTACAAAAGTAATTCACATCGTCTCTTATACCCAGCACACCCCTCTGTTTTTCTTAAAGAGTTTCATGGTTTCCTTGCCCGCCAGCAGATCGATGGCTAAATAAATGGCTAAATAATGAATCATGTTCAAATTGTTGACTCTAGTCCAGGCCTTCTCAACTAGTTTATTAGAAGCGCCAAAACAAAAATGAATTGAGGTTGAAGTGCCAACCTGTATGTTTGGTGACTGTGTTACGAGGGAGCGTAGCGACCGAGCCGATACCGGATGGGGTCCAGGGGGCAAAGCCCCCGGAAGCTAGTGGATTTTAGGGCTTTTTTGAGGCCCAGCCTTGTGGCATTTTTAACACCTTTTTGTTCCATAAATCATCAATCATAATTTCATATTGATGTGAAATAATTAGTACAATTCCTGGCTAAAATCTACACTGGAAGTTAATTTATATGTAGTTATTTTGGTGCAATAAACACGGAAAATGTCAAAATGAAGTGAAAATCAAACAAACAAAATGGCTTGCCTACATTTTGGGCTCAACTTCGACTGCGACTTTTTGATTTTTCTGAGCTTTTTTATTTTAAAATATAATTTGTTAATGTTGTTCTTTCTTTAATTTTTAATTTTTAATTTTTAATTAATTTTTTGGAACAGCCGCGCGCCACTCTGACTGACCGCAAGCGCCACGAGTGGCGCGCGCGCCGCCAGTTGAGAAGGCCTGCTCTAGTCCCTACCCCAGTCACAATATTGTACCCTTCTTCCATGATGAAATTATGATAAATTTATGATGAAACCTAAGACAAACAACTTCCTTACATGAACATTTACAAATATACTGAGACCATCAGGTCCGTAGATGCAAGTCGTTTTTCTCTTCTTAACAATCAAACTTAAATGCTGATGAATATCAGATAAATCTAATAAGTATAAGTGTATAAATGCAAGAAAATGAAATATGATGAAATACACATGAAAAAAAAATCTTGAAAGAAAAAGAATGAGCTATAGAAAGTGTGTAATAAACGAGAAATGTATATTGACCATCAATTTAAGTGCACAAAGTGCTAATTTGAATGCTACAAATGAATTAGAATGCTAGAAGCACACCGTCGCGTTGTCAGAAAATCGTGTTGCGCCAAATCGAATGACCAAATAGCGAAGAAGCACATTGTTCATTAATTTGAATGAAACATACCTAGATTCTAACGAAAATTCCATAGATTTAAAAACTAGAAAAGGGAATATAAACCCGAGATATACCTGACTGCACTAAAACCGTCGAATTTGAACGCAAGACAAATTAATTTGAATGACAAACTCGCGAATTTGGCCGGGAAATCCTATACCTCTATTATTACGTACACTATGATTAGAACGCGCTACTGGATCGGCGGCCTGGGATACGATGGAATGAGAAAAGTGAAGAGAGCATTTGGTCGGCTTTCAAACTATTTAATACAAGCCATTAACGCTATACTCTGAACTGAAGATCACGGACGAATATAGTATTTGATGGAAAGACGGAATACATGTACTAGGGCTATAAGATTGCTCTTCTGTCAAATGATTGACAGGGAACATTTCACACACATAATATGATGCATTTACTTCAAAGCCAACTAGATAAACATGTTTAATCACAATGTTGATGAAAAAGTATATATTATTATGGTCATAATCGTAAAGGTGGCTAATGTGACTCTATATCTTTCTAACTAATGAAACGGTGTAGTTCCAGATATAGGCCTGCATGTTGCAATTATATAGCAAATTTTATGTTCTCTTATTTTCGCAATTTGCGCCGGGCTTCCCATTTTTCAAATGATTGTTCTCAGGATAAGTTGTTTTGTTGCGCCTATCATTTATATACTCCACCTAGCATCCAATCATATTCGGATACCAACATTTATTTAATACGTTCTTTATCGAACCATAATACATAAAGTGATCCAAAGCTGTGGAATCGTCTTCCGTTTTTTGGGAAAAAAAGTCATTCTTTATCAAGCTTTAATAGAAAATAATAACAACAGATAATCAATAAAATCTCAAAAAAATTGGGAGGTTTATTTTGCCCTTTCGTTTTGTTGGGTTATTGTTGTTGCTGTTTTTGTTGTTGTTGTTGTTTTGTTTTGTTTTTTTTTTTTTTGGGGGGGGGGGGGGATTATATTAGTGTAAATGTGTTCGATTCTTTTTGTTTCATATATCTGAAGACAAAACTTTGATAGACCTTTGGT
>JAVYIG010013122.1:0-49112 GCA_035222895.1 Strongylocentrotus droebachiensis
GATTTCTATGTTGGATGTAGAACTCAAGAAATACAAAGATCAGATGAAGCGTATGAGGGATGGACCAGCAAAGGTTAGTGATAGATTTCAACCTTTTTTATCCTTACATTAGCTGAGTTATTTATTTGTTATCAAAATATAGCATACAGAGGAATGTTATTTATTTATGTTTATTCAAAGAAAAAAAGTATTCAGTTGTTAACTCAGTATATTCGTATTAATGCATAATAGGGCATTGATATCACTGGTTAGGAGAAAGTTGTTATAAACTTATACTTGAATTCATTTGAATGAAAGGTGACATACATTTAGCAAAAACAAGAAAATGGTTTTGATCAAATATGGCATGCAATTTATGGAACTACTTGGGATAGGTTTACATTTTATCAGCTATTTGAGTGAAACCAATCTTTCATTTCTATGATACAAAAATGTCCACTTTATATTGAATTTCCATGTAATTTCGGATATTTGAAATTCCAAATATTCATTTATGTATTTCAATTATGTATATAGAAATGTTTTGTGTGTTGTTTTGTTGACAGAATACAGTCAAGCAAAAGGCCCTTAGAGTGTTGAAGCAGAGAAAAATGTAAGTATACAGTATACGAGTACACATGGTCCATTAGCATTATTTAGGATTTATATGTCGTTCAAGTTTTTGGAATAATGTTGTAATTGAGAAAAATGAACTCTTCTCTCAATGCAGAAATGTAAGTAGTTAGGTGTTTTATGCTTCTCCATATCAGCACATTCAACAAATCTCTGTGAGAACTTATGGCAGAGTTCAGAGCAAGCAAATGTTTTGGAAGAAGTGAATTAAAGCCAACGTGATCCCAGAAATGATTTTGCCACCTTTAATACACTTTGAATTGATATTCTCTCTATGTCAGAGGATCAGAAAGTGATTATTCCACGATTGTTTGTTTTTTCCTAACCCTAGGTATGAATCTCAATTGGACAACATGAGGCAACAGTCTTTCAACATGGAACAAGCAAATTACGCAACTCAGACCCTGAAGGATACTAAAGCCACAGTTGATGCCATGAAGACAGGAGTGAAATCAATGAAGAAGGAATTCAAGAAGGTCGACCTGGATGAAATTGAGGTGAGATCCATCATCTGTGGCACGCAACTTGTGTAAAAATGATATTCTAGTTTGTTCTTACAAAGTAGGATCTCTATTGCGTTTTATTCGATGCTCGACTCTCATTTGCTGGTGACTCATTGAGGAATCTTCTTATCTCTCGGGGACCATTTTAAAATTACAATGTTTGTAGGGTCTTTATCAATAATTGCTTGGCATTCTTTTGGTAGCGAATTTGTGCACCTAAAATAATTTCATTTGTTCTTGATCTACCGGTACATACAAATTTGTCACAATTTAAATATTGCATAATTTTTAAATGAAAATATTCTTAGTTTAGGACAATTCCTGTCTTCTGTATTATTTAGACTTTAAATATGTTTAGTACATCTTTATTTTTATGTGTATTCCCCATAGCTTCATCAAATAGATCTTTTAGTGGTGTACCTGGACTTATAATCCATATATGGTATTACATCACAGATGTGAAAAGTATATTTTCAAGTTCACGACCAGTACTAAATCTGCTTTATATTTATTTATTCATAGCAAGGAGAGAACATATTTTAGGCATCTATGTTTCTTGCTTTTTTTCAGGCACTAGTGATCAACAAAAACTATAATACTATGTTGGGCCCTCCCCCCCCCCCCCCCCTCCCCACCTGGCCCCTTCAAATGAATGAAATGAAGATAAAAAACAAAAACAAAGCCAAACCAAATCAAACCAACTACATTTTTGCTTTTTAATAGATAAGTGATACATAACATCATCTAAGCAGCATTAATTCCAGCAAACCAATTTGATTGGCCTATTTGGGCCTCTCCTTACAGGGACTGCTGGTGTGGCCAGCAGTCATCAGCAAGTATCTGTTTATACCTGAACTGGTTAGTGTTCGCAATTGCACAATATATAGGGGTAAAAATCAACAACAAATAGATTCATCATCATGCTCCACTAAACTTTTTTGATTTGTTTGTGTTTCTGAAGGATCTTCAAGATGAGATGGAGGATATGTTAGAACAGGCCAATGAGGTTCAAGAATCACTCTCTAGGAGCTATGCCACACCAGATGTAGATGAAGACGATTTAGAAGCTGGTAAGCTATTATTTTCTTCTTTTTCTTTGTGAGATTTTAGCTCAAAGCTTTGTGTAAATGTATAATAATGACAGACATGTGGGTGAAATTATGTGTTGTCTTGTGTAGTAGACCAATTCTCTCCAAAAGAAGATGTTTTACCATGTTTACTCTGTTACAGATTGTCAAAACATATGTACATGTACGTGTGAAGAGTGTTTTGCTTTTTAGTCTAGATGTCAATGCTTCTTGAGCTACTTGGAGAAAATTATGTTTGTATAGATTTTGTTTACAGCAGTATTGATTACTATACTTTGTATTATACTTTCTCATTGAATTAGCTACTTATTGCCAAATTTCATTTAAATCAATTCAATCGCTTATGATATTTTTGATGTGTCTTTAATATGCATGATATACCTGTTAATGATTGTTACCATAATGATGTGTGTTAGGACTCTTAGGAGTCTTTGAATGATTAGAGGTCCAATTCAAACTAGGCATGAACATGCTAGAGATTAAGTTTGGCTGTGATAACTGACAAGTGATTAACAGACATGAAAGTATTGCTTTGTCTTTCACAAGATCCTAATTAGCATGGGTTGAAAAATGTTTCAATTCAATTATACAACACTGACCCACTGAAATCAAATTATTTTTAATTGTTGTAGAATTGGAAGCCCTTGGTAATGATATGTTGATGGATTAGAGGTCCTTTTCAAATGAGACGTAAACATGCTTGTGATGAAGTTTGGTTGTGATAACTGACAAGTGATTAACAGACATGAAAGTATTGCTTTGTCTTTCACAAGATCCTAATTAGCATGGGTTGAAAAATGTTTCAATTCAATTATACAACACTGACCCACTGAAATCAAATTATTTTTAATTGTTGTAGAATTGGAAGCCCTTGGTAATGATATGTTGATGGATTAGAGGTCCTTTTCAAATGAGACGTAAAAATGCTCGTGATGAAGTTTGGTTGTGATAACTGACAAGTGATTAACAGACATGAATGTATCGCTCTGTCTTTCACAAGATCCTAATTAGCACGGGTTGAAAACTGTTTCAATTCAAAATAGGACTCTGACCCACTGAAATCAAATTATTTCTAATTGTTGTAGAACTGGAAGCCCTTGGTGATGATATGTTGATGGATGATGATACATCTTACCTGGATGAAGCCGTTAATGCACCTGCAGCACCGGATGCATTGCCTGGTGCTGAATCAACACAGGTAAGAATGACAGGTGTCGGGGAAAAACCCAACACTCGAATCACGGTGACATCACCATGTAGCAATTAGGTTCAAGAGAAAGAGTGCTGGATCAACACTAGACCTCTAAATAGCCCTAAAATTCATGTTTTTTTATAGAAGATTACGTCCTTTAGAAAAAAAACGAAATAACTGAACATGAAATAGGTTCAATTTGTGACAGTGAAGTATGTTAATATGGGGTAACTGAGTAGCCCTTGCAGGTCAGTGACCTTCAACAAATCAATACTAAATAATATAGATGATACAAAGAAGGTGAGTAGGCCTACACTGTGTTGAAGTGGATGTCAGAGAGTACCAAAGGTCACTGACCTGCCAAGGCTACTCCCTTTATTAACGTTCGTCACTGTCACAAATTTCATTTTCAATTTTCATTTATTCATTAATAATAATGAGATACAATATGAGAAATTTCACATAATCACATTCCTACAAAGAAATGTTGATAATGGGTGTTTACAAACATATAGTTAATACAGGATTTTTACAAATATTTCTATCAATATGAAATCCTTGGCTGACTTGGCATTACTTTTTTGGGTGGTGCCGAGCTAGCCGAATGGCTGGGGATGGTGGCATCTCAGTGATTTCATTGACCGTCATGTATCAGTTAATTAGCAAGAAAAGCATGGCGTTTGTGTAGGCTTTGTAACTATGTTCTTCTTCTGCCTCACATCTGAAGAGTGCAAAATAATGGGGTTGATCTTTATCACTTCCCTCATGAAAAAAAATATGTACACATAAGCTGAGAGACCTGTGTTGCACTTGAAGTGACACTGGTTTTAAACTCAGTTTTGTACAGTTTTGCAGAGTGATCGTGGACAATGGTCTGTATTCCTTGTCATCTTTAATTTGAACAAGTTAATCAGAACTAAGGCCTAATCTGAAAATCCCCTTAAAGCAGTTACTAAAGACAGGCAAATCTCTTGGTTTTCAGTGGCTGCAACAAAGAGAGATAAGCCAACACAGTAACACACTCTGTTGTTCAAAGCTTGTTAGTGTCTTTTCTGTATAGACAATAGTGACTAAGTGGTAATTCTTTCTTTAGTAGTGTAAGACTACTAGACTAGAAGATTACTGGTACTATGACACTGGGAAGTGACAAATCTGGAGTTTTAAGAATATTACAACTTGACTGTAATGTGTTTGCATATGCTTACAATCGGGAGCAGTTGCTGTTTAGATCTTCTCATGCTTTTCTTAATATACCTGTGTAATCTATCTTTTTCTTTATTTACAAGGATTAATGTATTTTTTTTCTCCTTTTTCTTTCAGGATGGGGTTCTGGTGGATGAATTTGGATTACCACAAATTGCTGCCACATGAGAACATGCAGCTACTCTTCATTAAATTCCTATTTTCTTATATCTCACTTTATAATTATATATAAATAGTTGTGTTTTTTGTTGTTGCTATATATGGTTGTAAAATAGTGTCTATCTTGCTTAGTAATATATGTTCTTACTTTCTGAGATTGTAGTTTAAAATTGAAACCAAGTTGAGGTACATGTACTATCAATTCTCGCTACCGCAACTACTGCATTTGGCCATAGAGGGCAGCACAGGCCATGGGCATGTTTGGCAAAGGCACTTCCGATTCCTATACAAATACTATGGGTCAAGAACTGGAAAGTCTAATGGAAATTATAGTTTCGGTACCAATAAGCTATAAGTAACAGATTATGATGGTGCCTTCATAGATCTCATCAAACCATCATAAAACCTGCACAGTAGTTTAGTAACATAAGGAATTAGTTGACACTGCTGTACATTTAAATGGAAGCCAAGAGAAACCTTAACTATAGTCTTCCCCAGTATTGTATCTGCACATGTGCTGATCTGTACAGTGTAGGAGGAAGGCTGCCATCTACTGTCAAACTTTTTTTTTTGCAGGAGAGTCAATTATAACTCATCTATTTGCCCGGTTAAGACATGTTTTCATAATTCTTAATGTTCTATATTCAGGAGATCGACAGTGGACATATCTTCTGTTTGGAGCCAGAAGGGCATTAAACTCTCTGTGTAATAAATATGAGTAAGCTCCTTCTAGCTCTACAGTTCTCTGCAGCAAGTGAAAAGGGCAGCGTAGCAGCTATTTAGAATACTGAAAAACCTGTATTATTGTTTGCGCAGTCGTAGACGTTAGATGGGATGTAACCTTGTACATAGGAAAGTGATGTAGTGACCCTTTGCTTTTTAATAGAGTTTGAATGAATGGTATGCACTGTTCCACGACATATGGTACTGATTACTGAAAGAAAAATGTGAACTGAAATGTGTTTTTTGTGTAATGACAAAAATAAGATTTTATCACGCACTCATAAGTCATACATGTACATTAAATCATTCAAGCTATTGCAAATTAATTAATAAGCAGTTGCGTTAAAGAAAGTTGCCTATAGGTTCACTGATGAAAAGGTTTTACTCCAATCATGTATTATGTAGTATATGAGTTTGAGTTTTAAGAAATAGTTTCAAACTGGCTAGAATGTATAAAATCAACCTCAAAAATCATTACACAGCATTGCATGGGCCAACAGAGTTAATTGAATATGAAGGACATAAAGAATAACCTAAACCCCTCGTGCACAGAACCCAAGTCAGTCTTGGCTTCCCTGTGGGCCATATTATATGAGGACATGTACAGGTGCCTCACTAGTTCAAGTAAATAGAGAGTGTAATAAACTTGCAATATATTTTTTAGAAGTAATATTTAAAGCTCATATATTGAATATGCTGTAGTTTAGCTACATGGAATCCCTAGCATATAGAGGAAAATATGTTTTGTTGATTGGAACATGATGTGCATGATCAACTAAGCCTTTTTTGTTATCAGTATGTTTCAAAGTAACCAATGATGCAGGAATTACAAGATAACATTATTCTTGATTGCTCTGTGACGTGGCATTAATAAAATTGAAAAAAACAATAATTTAGATATAATTACCAATATTTAGAATTTAGAATCTCAGTGTAATTATGTTATTTTTGCGTGTTTAATAATTTTGTACCTAATTCAGTTACATGAACTTGAAACATGCCCTTAAATAGACAGTACCATAAATGTTTGCAATATACAAAAAAAATATTAGCAAAAGGAAAAAATACTCTGTTTAAAGTCACCTGCTGTATAAGTTTCCATTTATTATTTATTAAAGTAATTTACACTTGTTGTTTTTGCCAGTCATTTTGTTAAACAATCCATAGCTTTGAAAATAACATTTTCGTTGATGGATAGTAATTGAAATTGTGTACATGATATCTGTTTTTATTGAATGAGGTTGTGATTTTCCCTAAGAATTATATTTTCTGTAAAGCTTGTCAATATGAATGTAGTACGACATCATGCATGCATGTTATGTCTGTAATATTCTGTATCCTAGTAAAGTAGTACTGCATATATCATCCTTTTATTAACTCTTTACTTGCCATGGTTCAAATTCATGGACTGTCACTGTTTGGAGTGCATTACCGGTATACAATTGTACATGGACTTGGGATAAAACTCATCTGTGTCAGTCACCTGTTCGTCCCACCGGTCAGTAGAGGCCAATAAAGAGTTAAGGGACTGTTTTTTTGTTGTTGCTCATCCTTTAAAATTGTTTCCCATAGATGCCCTTTTTCTATAGAAGGGGTCCCTTGCCCCCAACCCTCCTTCTACTCCAACACTGTTTGCTGACTAGTTTGTTGACTAGTAAGATAAACATGAACTTTGAGTCAGATACTCATACCCCACGCCCTAGATATGTAACATTGATTTGTACTATTTGAGTTTGTTTATTTATAGCTTGTATATGAGCTCATATTTTGTGAATTATTACTCATGCAATGTACATGAAACAGACTTAAGTATAATAAAATAAAATTGTAAGATTTAACAGACAAGATTGAATTTCTGTTTTCTCATGTAGGTGTATCTACTAAAAGTATATATTGGAAAACTTAATTAGCAATTGTGTTTAATTAATCTAGATGCTTGTAATATGATACATAGAGTAGTACTACCAATACCAATGGACTTTACATAATAGAACTGGGTGAACTCAGCATTCAGGAGAGTGCCATCTAGAGCTAAGGAATCGTCATGGTATGAATTAGATAACTTTAGATAACTGGCCCCATTCATCTATGATAATTGCCCTTTTTAAATCTAAGAGGTGCCCCTTTTAAACTTCAAAGCGCCCATTTTCCTTTGTAATAAGTGCCCCTTCCCCTTTTAATAAGTACCCCTTTTAAAATTGGATAAGCGCACCTTTTATTTTCAAATGTGTTCCTTTTCCTTTCTAATAAGCGCCCCATTTCCTTATGATAAGTGCCCCAATTTAAAAAAGAGCCCTTTTCGCTTTCTCATAAATGCCCCTTTTCACCTATGAAAAGTGTTCCTTTTCATTCTCATTAGTGCCCCATTTCATCTCTGGCTAAATGACCCTTTTCAGATACCAGAAGTTACTCCCTTTTACTTCAGATAAGTTCCCCTTTCACCTCCGATAATTACCCCTATTCAAATCTGAGAGATGCTCGATTTACTTTGACAAGTACCCCTTCCCCTCCTGATAAGTGCTCTTTTCATCTCTGATGAGTGCCCCTTTTCAGCACTAATTACTGCCCCTTTTAGTTTAAAAAGTGATCCTTTTCCTTTCTAATAAATGCCCTTCTTATAAGTGCCCCTTCCCCTTTCTACAATTAACCCTTTTCATCCCTGATAAGTGCCCCGTTTTTTTTAACATGTGCCTCTTTTTCTTTTTTAATAAGAGCCACTTCCACACCTTCTCATAAAAGCCCCCTTTCTCATTATCATAAGTGCTCCTTTTCATATCTGATCACTGGTCAGTGCCCATTTTCAGGTGCGATCAGTGCCACTTTTCACCTCTGATAATTTCCATTTTAACAATTAATGATACGTGCCCTTTTTCCTTTCTAATATAAGGGACCTATCCCCTTTTCATAATTGCCCTTTTTAGATTTCCCTTTGTAGGTGCCATTTTTCAGAAAGTGCTCTTTTTGTTGGTGCCCCCTCACTTTGGAAGCCGCTCCGCCGCCCATGCTTCTTATCCACAACTGAAATCGTAGCTATCCCTTTAACATTGAACAACAAATTGCCGCGTAGTGTATGCTTTGAAAACCTTCTATTGAAATATTATTATATGTAAAAAGGTGAATTAAATAGTTTGTAACGGGAACTTAACAAGGATGTGTGGATTAAATTTGATTACACTACGAACATGGCCTATTATTGGTGTTCAAACGCATGTGATCTGGTAGTTTTCCTGAAGCTTGCCTGATACGTGTCCGACATAATTTCAGCAATCATGTGGGCTTATTATATATGATATTCCACTTATATTGAAATACAGACTATACAGTACATTTGCTTGCACCAGTTCATTACAATAGACCAACTCCACAAATCAAATGTTATGATTACCTCTATATACAACAATATGCCATTTTCGTAATGTAACCAAATTTATGCATATGTCTTTATGAAGCGCCTTAGCTACTAATAATTTTTTCATTCACCTGTTACGAATAAATGTACATCAATAGTCAGAATTCCAATTGTATACATTAGTTGTTGCTAGGTAGGACAAACAGTATGGTTTGCTCTGCCTGAAAACATTTAATATATGCAATTTGCATTCTGACTATAGAAATACAATTATTCGTCACAGGTGAATGAAATAATTCGTATCCAGGCACTTGAGTATACGTTTTGTTACATTACTAAAATGGCCTATTGTTACGAGTGATGCTCGAAAGGAATGCTTGTCAGTGGCCTGGTCAATAAAGCAATAACTAATTAATGCAAATTGCATTTTCCTTACTGAAACTGAAATACATTCACTCGTAACAGATGATAGCAATATAGTTCGTCACGAGATACTTTGGGAAGATGCATCCATAAGCAATGGGAGATTCATTTGGGAACTGGTCTGGTAGACTCAAGAAGTTGCCACAGTTTTGCATGACCCGAATCAAAGTAAGTATAGGCCTACTATAAACTGGATCTATAAAAATTCATATAACTATTTATCCTTCTTTCAAGTCCAAGAAGCGAATCGGTTTGGAGCTAGAAGGGTAGGGGGTGTCATGCGCCTGCATGATCTATATAGTGCACTTAACCTGACCAGGCTTAACGGCGCAAGGACAAGCGCGAACATCTTCCATGCACATGTTGCTATGTCGGGAAAGTAAACTTTGAATCATACATCTGAAACAACTATCCTGAATGAAGCTCTACATATCTGAAATATCCTCCTACGCTGTTGGGAATTAGGAGTGTCAAACAGGAGCGTCAATCAGGCCATCGGTTGATATTATTTGTTTAGATTGTGTGTGTGTGTTTTTAAAAATTAGCATTCAATATGAAAGCAGTCAAAATGTGAATAAGAAAGTTTTACTAATTTTGCTTTATTAAGAAACAAATGCCATGATAATTTCTCAATTTATATCGAAATATATGTACGTCAGGGGGACGTCTGTATTTGAATGTTTATTTCGACCTCGCCTCAAAGGCTAAAGGTGATAATTAAGAAATATGAAATTGATATCACCTAGCCTTAATAATGCACCCATACCCTTGCGTGAAGAGTGGTATATAAACAAAACCTAAAATGCTTTCGTAATCTGTGCACACCTTGCACACTGGCACCGGAGTTTACTATAGTGGATTCTTCTTTTTTCTCATACAAAGCACTTTGAAATCGGTCAAGAATTCGGTTAACTAAAAATGTGAAAATTTGGGTGATAAATCTAGGGCAAAACGCATTTTGGCCCCCCCCCCCCAAAAAAAAAAAAACGCCCCCCCCCCCTCAAAAAAAAAAAGCAGTAAAGGAGTGAAGATGGTTTGTATTTTAAACCCAAAAGAACATAACAATAATAAAAACCTGAACCAAATCACATATAAAATTCCATTTAAAGAAAAGAAAAGTTAACAGGAAAAACATTGCGCATGCCACCTATATTTATCAATGGAGGTTTTTATAATAATAATAGCGATACGCGCATATCGTGAACATTATTGTAAGAGAATGGAAAAGCGTGTCTGTTTTTTTTAAATTTGTTTTATTTATATGTTTTATTGATCATTCATAATCACATTTTTACAAACAATCATAGGAGAAATTACAGTTAAAACAAAAAGAAAAAACCAAAAACCAAAACAAACAAATAAAACACAGCAGCAATAATTTTATACGATAGTATAAAACAATGTAAAGCTAAAGTCCTAACTCAGCCGCGGGGGGGGGGGGGGGCTGGTTATTTCTTAGTCGATACCATTGATTTACAACTGTTGCTGAAATGACATGACTTTCCGGTATTTTTTCTCAATTCTTTTGTAAATCATAGCTTTTTATGCGTTTGTTGAAAAAATAGATATTCCCAAATTTAAAGTCGGGCGAAAAATATGCTTATTTAGAAGCCTTTATGTCAGGGTCTGCAGAACGGCTGGGCTCGGGGGCTCGAGCCCCCCTCACTTTTTTAAAAAGTATTTTACAGAGAAAAAGAAAGAAAGAGAGAGAAAAAAATTAGTGACCTGCGAATGTCACAAATGAAGTATCAAAATATGCTCATCTGACCGTAATGAAATACCTAAAACCCCAGAGCTCCCGGGGGCTCTGCCCCCTGCATGGACCCCACCAAAAGCCCTAAGGAGGGCCCCTGGATGCTTATCTGATCGTATAATTAAATGCCTAAAACCCCTGAGCTTCCGGGGCTCTGCCCCCTGGACCCCCCGCAAATTAGTGACCTGCCAGTGTCACATATAAGGTATCTAAATAAGGCTGACCGTAATTTACTGCCTAAAAAACAGAGTTTCCGGGGGCTCCGCCCCCTGGACCCCTCCAGGGGCCCTAAGACGGCCCCCTGAATGCTCATCTGACCATAATTAAATGCATAAAACCTCTGAGCTTTGTGGGGCTCAGCCCCCTGGACCCCAGGCGAATTAGTGACCTGCCAGTGTCACAAAATAAGGTATCTAAATATGCTTATCTGACCGTAATGTACTGCCTAAAAACCCTAAAGTTTCCGGGGGATCCGCCCCTTGACCTTTTTGCTCATTACGCCACTGCCCCTGAAAGGTGATCCCCCTGGAATGTTGCCCCCCCCCCCCACAATCCCAAACTGCTTCCGGCGCGCCTGATAACAGTTACATAATCAACTACAAGTTAGAAAGCCTATAGCGAGCGAGCTTGAGGGGGAGGGGGGATTAACTGGATAGAAATCTGCCCATAGTCGCTTTAAATTAGGAGCACATGTGACGGAGAAAGGGTTAGGGGCACTTATCAGAAGGGAAAAGGACATTAACTTTAGACAAGAAAAGAAGCACGTGTCAATTAAGTAGAAAGGGGCACACACCAGAGATGATAGAAGGCACTTAAGAGAATGGAAAAGGGGCACTATCAGATTTAGGAGCATTAGGTAAAAAGGGACATACTTATGTGAGGAAGGTGCTCTTATAAACTTATGAACATGAGCACTCATTAGAAGGAAAAGTGATATTTATTGGACGGGAAAAGGGGGCACGTGTCATAAATAAAAAGTTGCACTTATAACAAAGAAAAGGGGCACCTATTATGTTTTAATAGGGCCACATATATCTAATTAGGGCCATGTACATGTATAAGAGGTAAATAAAGGTATTCGTGAGAAGAGAAAGAGGCTCTTAATAAAAAATAAAAAGGGCACTTATCAAACTAGATGAAGGGGTACTTATCAGAGGTGGAATTTAAGGAACACTTTCCCATAAGAATGGATCGGACACCTATTAGGAAAAAGTGCACTTATCTGAAGTAAAATGCGGGTGCTTTTGGAGTACTAGAAAAAGTGTGGAGGCACTGTGCCCCTGCCCCTACCCAAGTTATTTTGGAATAACGTCGATTTGGTAGTATAAAACCGAATATGTAATTTCATGAGGTAACATCATTTTAATGATAATAAGTGTACTATCTCTTCCTCGCTCACCTACGTTATTTAATGGTGGTTTCCTGAATACCTCCATATTTTGGCAACGAGGTGCCTGTATATTATTCTTTTTGACAGCGAGGTCCCCGAATATAGTTAAATCTTATATTTCGTAACTACATGTTTATACCGCGCTCGTTCGGGTCATTTGCTCGCAACATATAGAAACGGGATTATTCCCGGAAACGAGATGTCTGTACATCCTCATGTTCATGAATATCTGGCGGCGGGATGCCCGGATGCATTATTTTATATCTTATTATACTATGTTGATTACAATTATTTCTACATAGGGCCTATTAGAAACAAACATGCTCGTTTAAGTGTCTTCAT
This sequence comes from Strongylocentrotus droebachiensis, assembly GCA_035222895.1. Classification (NCBI taxonomy): domain Eukaryota; kingdom Metazoa; phylum Echinodermata; class Echinoidea; order Camarodonta; family Strongylocentrotidae; genus Strongylocentrotus; species Strongylocentrotus droebachiensis. Next base: position 12,738 of record JAVYIG010013122.1, read on the forward strand.
GGCACTTAAACGAGTTTCATAGTGATGCACACTTAATATTCTGTAAAGAATTTGGTATTTGGGTGGAAAAGCGCTTATTTAACTTTGTATCAGGACAATTACCCCCCGGAAAATAACCCCCGGAGAATTACCCCCCCCCCCCGAGGAAAATTACCCAAGAACAGTTGCCCCCCCCCCGAAAAATCCTCCAGGACAACTACCCCCCCTCCCCGAGGAGGTCACTACAGTCTATCGGGGTACATGAGTTTGATATTATTATTCAATATTACACCATTTCACATGCACACACCGATAACATGTGGGACATGAATATCCAAATTTAACATTGTCAAATGACGTCTTTTTCACAATCTAATGAATAAAGACTGAAAAGTTCTGTATGACTACATTTAAAGATGCGAGCGAGCTCTAGCAAAAATTAAAGAAAAAGGGGCTCTAATTCGCCTTGAATTTGGGGTGCATATTATGAAAAGGAAAAGTATAGGCACTTATCAGAAGAGAAATGGACAGTTATTAGAAAAGAAAAGGTGCTCATGTCAAAGTAAAAAGGGCAATTATTAGAGGTAAAAATTGCCACTTCTTGCACCTCAAAGAAACTCTACAGAATCGGAAGAGGGAAAAGGGCATCTATCAGATGTTAAAAGAGGCATTTTGAAAAGGGTGAGGAGATCATATTAAAAAAAAAGGAAAATGGGCACTTATCCGAAGGAAAAATGGTACTTATTAGAAAGGAAAAGGGGCACGTGTCAAAATAAAATGGGCCGCGACATATCGGCGGTGAAAGGTGGAATTTCACGCAGCTGAAAAGAGGTACTCACCATGCAGAGATGAAAAGGGGGAACAGGACAGCTATTACAAAAGAAAAGGGGCATTTGTACTATGTAAAAGGGGCACTAGTGCCCCTAGCTCCCCCCCACCCTGAGACTCAGCCTAGGCAAATGGGCACAAGTCAGTGGCGGATCCAGGGGGGGTTGGGGGGTTGCAACCCCCCCTTGGGCGGCCCCCCCCCAAAAAAAAAAGGAAAAAAAGAAAAACAAAAAAGAAAAAAAAAAGAAAAAAAAACGCACGCTGGAGAGAAACCCTTTCAAGTGCAAATATTGTGAGAAGATATTCAACTCATCTGGTAACTTAACCAAACACATGATAACTCTGGATATAACTATGTATTAAACTGTTACTTGATTTAAAAAGACGTTATCATGCACTGCTTTTTATGGTCTCCATTGTGTTAATAGATGCCAGGAAAACATCACTTACGGGGTTCAAATAAACACCCCCCAAAAAATCGGCTCGCCGCTTCGCGGCTCGTGGACGATGCTCCGCATCGTCATTATTTTGGTCAACCCCCCCTTAGCAAAAAGCTAGATCCGCCCCTGCAAGTGAGGAAAAAAAACCGGTAAATCATGTAATTTCAGCAACATTTGTAAATCATTGGTATCGAATTAGAAATAAACCACGTTTGAATTTTATTGGGGGGGGGGGGGGGGGGTCAGCTGACCCCCCCCCCCCCCCCCCATTAGCTTAGCAGTACGCCCAAACTCCAAAGTAAAGTTGGCAATTATTTTTGAGAGAACAAAGCTAAGCTATAGGCTGAATATAACATCCGGGTAATGTGTCCTTCTCTGACGTATAATCACGTGATTTAAAAGTAGCGCTTATCGTCAACATGGCGTCTTACGATGATAATTTTGTTCGAAGGAAAATCGCAGATTTGCGAGTTGTAGATTTGCGACTCGAGCTTGAAAAGAGAGGTTTAGACAAGAATGGAGTTAAGGCTGTACTTGTCGAGAGATTGCAAAAGGTAACATTTTAAATATGTGTCTTAATGTGAAAAAACATGCTGAGACTGAATGAGAGTGAGTGAACTTTACCGGGGAATTTTACATTGCACAATGCATGTTGCATGCTGCACAGCTCGTCCGTATTGGCAGTGCGTGGATAGTGACTCACATGGAGCTGGAGTGAATGGGTTGGTTGGTTCGGCCTTCGAATTCGGCCGGACTCGACCGGGATGAATGAGGATGTTACGAGTTTTGTACACTTTTTAAGACTATACGACCAAATTTAAATGAAATTAATTTTTTCATTCGAGAAACACTTCTCATCATCAATAGGGGCACTGGTGCGAGAATAAGGATCGTCCGCAAAAACAAGGAGAAGGACAAATGAATAAGGATTTTTGAAGACATTTTTTTTTTCTTTGGCGCCCTGCGGGTGTCCTGTGTGTGTCCTGTGTAGGGTTACCAATCTGCCCCTTGGCAATGCGAAAAACAGATTCCTCGTCGTAAAATACCCTCAGTTCACTGTCTACTTTTATGAGTTGTCCGTCGTTCCGAGGATTTATCGTTCATAATTAAGCCTGAGCTGAGTCAATATGGTTTTTGTGCTTAACGTTTAGACTAAACCGGGCGGTTTCGTTTAACCGTTATGAAAATACACATATTTTTACATGTGTGTAAGTTCTCAAGTATTCAGTCATTTTGATGAAGACATAATGTTTTCTGATCTGTGTCGGCAATGAAGTCCCGCCAATAATTATTGTTTTTCGATCTTCGTACGGGCAACGAAATCTTGCCAATAATTATGGTTTTCAGATGTTTGTATCGCCAATGAAGTCTTGTCAATAATTATTAATTTAGGAGTTCCGTATCGACAATGAAGTCTCAAAAACAAAAACAATACACATGTAACAAACTGCACGAAAAATAATGGTTACCGGTAAACGGAGCGAGAAATGCTAAATGAGGTGGTTAACGTTTTGAGTTTTGACTTGGCCTTTTTCATAATGTGAAAGTCTCTGCGCTGCATAAGTAAAATTAGGGTGTCTGAAGGATTTTTCAATATTCCTTTAAGATCGTTTTTCACCATTATGGTTGGATAATTGAAAAAAACATTTAGATCTAGTCTAGATCTAGAATCTAAATCAGCAGAATTTTTTTTTTTTTTTTTTTAAATGCCCAAAATGTTCAAGTTTTAGGCTATCAAATGTTAAAAAAACATGCATAGCTGGGATTATTTTGTCATTTAGAGTCGTAGACCATGTTTGTTGATATTAAGTGCCTTTTTATGACTTTCAATTTTCAAATTGATAATTTGTTATTTTTATGATGTAATCGCAGACACATGTACAGCCCAATTGAGGTAACTTTCTCTTTATAAGTGAACATGCTTTCCTATACTTAATTCTCTCATTTTTTTCCTTCTCTTCCATTTAATATTTTTTTCTTTCCTATCAACGTCCTGTTATATAAAATGTAATTTTCATAATAATATCTATAATGTTCTCTCGGTAACTGTAAATTTATTATGGGCGTCAGCCAAAAAAATACACGGGGGCGGAGGGCGGATTCGCCCCGGAAAGACCATAAACAGCCCCCGAAATAGGCTCAAAATCCGATTTCGGGGGCGACATCAAAAAGTGAAATGATCTCAAATCGCCCCCGTAACGATTACGAGCGGTCGCGCGCTCTCTTCTAGCTTCGTATTCATTGCGTGCATTTCTTGGTCCGCGCGCTGAATCTCCGTGTAAAATTGTATACACAAAAATCGGTCGTAAAAAAACTCGAACCATATTCCATACCTTACCTGGCTTACCATGTCGCACGCAAGTACGCCAAAACACGTACATTTTCGCAGTTGTGAGATCGAGACGGAGCGAGCGTAGGTGTCGAGTTTTTGGCGGTCGATTTTGTTTTGGTAGAAGCTGAATCTAGACCATGAACCACTAAATGATCGCGAAACTGCAATCAATTTCCATCACGAATTCACGATTGCCGCAATTTTATAAAGTTTCCATAAATAGAGGTATGAAATTAAAGCCTATTTTGTGATATTCTCGCCATGTTTACGTAATTTTGATAATCATTTCTTCAAAGTAAAGAAAATCAGACAAAATCACTGTGACTGACACGCATACAATACAGTGCATTGCCGCTGTGCAGTGTGTGTGAGTGAAGCTGAGCTAAAGCCCCAACACCGGCAGCGCAGGCGTCCGGCAGCGCAGGCGTCCGACGCCTGGGGCGCCGGTGTTGAAGTTATGCTGCAGTGTGTGTGTGAGTTGGGCTGAGCTCGAGTCGAAGAGATTTTGACACTTTGAAATTGTTATCTGTTGGTTTGCATCATTATTGCCGCGATTTCAATATAGTTTCGTGAATAGATTTACGAAACCTGAGCTTAGAATTAGTAAAAGTATTACTAATTTCTACGTCGTTTTTAAACGACTGTCTGATTTTCTTGTGAAAATTTTACTTTGAAAAATGATTATCGAAATTCATGGCCAGAAATAGTCACAATCTAGGGTCTATTATGTTACAGTTCTTGCATCAAATCAATACATGAAAACTTAGTTATTGAACTAGAAAAAGGGGTTTCTTTTTTAATAGGCAATTATGAAGCAGGAAGCCCGAAACCTTAGCCTACTAAACAAATCTCAACAAACTAGGCCTATCCTTTTATGAATTAATGAAAAAGTAGCCCCAGAAAAAAGAGCCCCCGAAATGGAAAAAAGAGCCCCCGAAAGTTGAAAAAGTAGCCCCCGAAAATTTCCCCAAAATTTGAAATGGAGCCCCCGAAATGAAAAACTTAATCTTTTGCCTGATGGGCGTTCCCAACTCAAGCTATGCTTTCCGGGTTTTTGCCTCCTTCCGTATCTGAATTTTTTACTGTATACTCTATGTTGAAATAATTGTTACATATCATGTTATACATTGTGTTTCATATTGTAAAACATGTGAGCCACCATCTTGGGATTATAATGACAATGGACAAATAGGTAGTGATGTACACGTCCAGGCATACGGTTGGATACACGTGTGACATGTACACTGCTGCCATGTTTTGTTTTTTTTTCCCTCAAAACACTGACCATCGCCCAAAACACTCAAAACCAGGAACGTTCCTGGTTTCAAGTTTTTGGGGCAGTGGTCAGTGTTTTGAGGGGGAAAAATAATAAAAAAAGGTGGCTGTAGAGTACACGTCACACGCTGGTTTCCAGCTGGTGCAGTGCATGGTACATGTATATATAAAAATATACGAGGCCGGGGTCTATTTGTTTATGCTAGCAGGATTTTTAAACTAGGGCAGAAGACGAGTGAGAATTGGGAATTTTCTGTCGCAAAGGGCAATATAACATCTTTTTTTAACACCTTATGACTTATGTTTACTTATGTTACAGTTATTTAGGAGATGAAACAAGTATTGTCTAGCAATATGCAGGTGTTGGGATTCCCTGCTTGTAGGCCTCGGAATCTGTTAGGCTGAGTCATCACAGGTTTTGCCGAACCCGGGTTCGACTTGAAAATTTCGGGCGGGGACCGGGTACCCGAAATTTTCACCACTGACACTAATAATAGTCGTGTGCATGCAGCGGCGGGAGTTAAGATTAAGTTGCTGTTCTAATAGTATGACGGAAAAGACAGTTAATGCTTTCAAAACAATAAAATAATCAATTGAATTCAATTTAGATGCTTTAAAAAATAAATGGATATCGTTTCAGTTGACAGTAGGTGTTTTTATCGCTCTAAAAATGAGGCTGCAATAAAGGAATCACGCTTTGTGGTACCGAGTGCGTTCGATCAGAAACGGATGTGGAAATATGACCCACTGAAGACTGAGCAAGTTAAGAAAGTCCCACACACAAGACTAAAAAGTTGATCAGACTATTACAATTAAAACGTAATACTAATAGGCATTAATTTAATTGTCAAAATATATCCACAACACAATGGTTTACCCTTGATATTTTGATGAAGGTAAAAAATTTAAAGCTCTTGAAATAACATCGAAGTGCCTTTCGCTCGTTCTAAAAATGCGTGTATAATGGCAAGCTGAAGTTACGAGGCAAGCTTGATATGCGTGTTTACATCCATACACCGTCATCCGAGCTGATCGGAACAATGAGCATTAATTAAACCAATTAAAAAAAATCATGTAAGACTTTAAGGGACTCCAATTCAACAAAATTACCGTAAATTAATAATTTACTTTGACAAATAATACTAAAGCTACCGTATTTGCCGGCGTAAAGGCCGCAGTATTTTTGGAAGAGAAAATATCAAAAAGTCAGGGTGCGGCCTTTACGGCGAAACAGAAAGAAAAAAGAAAAAAAAGTCAAAACCAACACGAATTTGTACATATGGGACTAGATCTACGAACGGTACAATAACTGTATATTTGCACACATCTTACCGACAATTTTATCTTGCATTGTTGACATGAAGACGAAAATAAACTTCCCAAAACAACATCTGCCGATAGATTTTGATCTAAGTTCGTGCCAATGCATTGCAAAAGTAAAAGAAGGGCCCGTTTAACGGGAGCTGCCGCGAAGCATCAAGCACGCAAAGTCGCCACTTTCAATCCATTTCAATGACTACATCACAGAAAACTACATAGTATGGTATCAGTGCGTGATGGCGGAGAGGTTTAAGGCGGTGATTTTAGTCACATCAACATTTGTACGCAAGAGAACGAATCCCGACTTTGACAAAAGTTTTTTTTTTTTTTAAATGTCAAAATCGGGGGTGCGGCCTATACGGCGCTGCGGCATTATCGCCGGCAAATACGGTATTCATAATATCTTACAGAAATAATGATATTTCATGAGCTACGTACTCGATGTCGAGTTCAGCTAGCCATCATTTTGAAACGAGACGTATAGTTGTCATGCAGCGCAGTAGACCGTAGGTGGCAGTATGCAGAGAGGGGAAAATTTGCGGGCCTTAGATCACATGATACCGGCCAGGGAACCGTTTTGACTCGGGCCTAGAATCTGTATTGTAAATCATTTTTATTCTTCCAACTCGTTCTAAATAATTATACTTATATTTTGCAGGCCTTGATTGGAGAAGGTGCAGATCCAAACACAGTCATCATTGATGGATCAGGTGCCAAAGGCACATCTAGAAAGGCCACACCAAGTAAGCACTTCCAAGATTTTCTTCCCCTAGTAACCCTTCCTTGTTAGGTGGGCTGTATCTAATACAGACCACCTCATAATTTTGTTAAAATTGCCTTTATTATTATTATTTATTTATTTATTTTTCTTATTTCGACCCACTTTTTTGTGTTCAAGATAATTTGAAAATGGCTCAATCAAATATCTTAAAATTTAACACACATATGTATAGGCATATTCACAAAACACAGCAAATTTTTCGACCTTGACCTTGACTGATGACGTCATCTAGGCGCCATTTTGTGAAAAATTTTGAAAATCAACTTATGATCATATCTTCATAACCAAAAGTAATATCTCATTCATATTTATCATGATCAAGGTCAATATCAGTCCGGTCAAATTCAGGTCAAAAAACGCGCGCGTGCGCGTACGTCCGCGCGTCATTACGCGCGCAAAAATTTTAAATGCTCGAAATCGTCTTAAATTTTTTTTGCATACGTTTCAGGTCATTTTAAGCATTTTATAAAAAATCGCGCGTAAGCACATGCGCGCGCGTTTTCGCGCGTAACACCATTACAAAACATAAAATCGCCATTTTTTTTTCTTCATGATATTTATTATATTTTTTCAAGGAATTTGATACCATGTTTATCTCTTTATGACCATTAATAACAAGATGAGCGTCAATTCAAGATAAATGTCAGTGCGCGCGAGCTCTTTTAATACATAGCATATATGGGCAAAAACATGCCTATACAAAATTCATTATAGCTCTTTGGAATGAACCGTGACCTTCAATTTTTTTTCATATTTAGATAGAGTATGAGTGGGAGATATGATTCCATGTCTCATTTGGCCATTAGGTGTATCGTGACATCATCATAATGGCCTTGGAACTCAAAATACGAATTTGCATATTATGACGTCAGCATATTTATGGAAAATTGATTGTATCTCTGTAAATATTGATCGATTTTCTTCAAAATTTCGATATGTTGTAGCTAAGACAATTCTCTATCAGCTCAGTAAAAACCATTTTTCATTTTGATGACGTCATCATACTGAAAATCTCGATTAAAGGCCTCATGTCAAAAGGCCTTCATAATTTGCGTTATCCCTATAGAAGGTGAATTTCGTTCACGTCATGAAACTACATGATATTGTTTTTCAAGAATATTTAAGCAGTATCTCGCTTATTTTTGCTCTATTTTGTCTCAAATTTAAGTTGACCAGCCCACCTATACTTGTTCCAAACAAGTATTATATGTCTAGTTTTCTTTGCACTTTTATTTTTTGTTATCAATGCTGAATGGTGACATGTAGGGCTGCGACGTGTAGTCGAATGCTCGAGTACCCGCACGGTTGACCACTACTCGGGTACGATTTTTCGTACCCGAATATTCGACAAAAAAAAAAAAAAAAAAAAAAAAAATCTGTCCAGGCCGACGTTTACCCGTGCCTGGGTAAGCGGCGGCCGCTGGCATGGTGCCGTCGGTAAAAATGTTTCCCAAATCAAGCACTGTCAAACTCACCACTCAGAAACTGGGACCAAATGTCTGGATTTCTGTTTGGACTTGGAGGAAAATGGATTATTCTGCCATCTTTGGTTTTTAAAACAGCATTGTTTACTGTTATTATTATTATTAAATCGGCGCCTTCAACTGCAACTCGAAGTAAAATTGCATGCGTTTTCGGTGACAGAACTGGGATACTGTTGTTGTTGTTCGTTTGGTATTATAATGGCTATTAGTCACTGCTCCAGGTATGGTGGTGGCAAAAAAAAAAAAAAAATTATAAAAAAACATGGCGTCCGAATATTCGAGTATTCGCCTGTGAGCCTGGGAGTGTACTCGGGTATCTCATTACACTGTTATGCACAGCCTTAGTAACATGCATTAAAAAAAAATCGGCAAAAAGTCATGGTAGTAAAATCCTTATGTTCTGTTAGCTTGTATCTAGATGTTTTAACATTTTGAATATCTAATGCAGGGCTCAACACTAAGAGGGACCCAGGGCATAGGTCACCCAATATCCAAATCTGGACCCCCTCCATGAAATTTCTAAATTTTAACCAGCCGCTCTAGCAGAGATATGACAATTTCAACCCAGACCCCTTTGAAAATAGTTTGTGTGGAGCTCTGTGTAATGTAAGCTTAGTGTTTATGTAAAGATGTGTAGTAACACACATGGATAATTCAAACTCTCTCCTCCCAGTGACCATTCATTAATTTGATCATGTCTGTGTGGAGTCATATGGGCTGTAGTCCAAACCATCGTTCAATGAGTCTGATAAAAGTCAGACATCTAAGAGTCTCAGACCATGTTTGAATGGTTTGTGTGTACATGTAATGTCTGCATCTAAAAGCATTCATGACACTATGCTCATAATGCTACCCTCTCTTCAGAGAACTTGTTCAGCTTGAGGAGTCAACATTTTGTAACTAATTTGGTTTTTCTTGTTTGTTCCAGGGAGATCAGCTGGCAGACAAGATGTAAGTATTTTTGTATACTGTCTACCATTCATTTTTTGCTTACTTCTGTATTCATAATCTGAGGATGATTACTGTGTAAACATTAAGAATGTCAAAAATATTAAAATATTTCTTAATAAAGTAGGCCTATACTTCTTTTTATCCACATGCTGATAAGTGCTGAGTCCATGAAATAGGCCTACCGGTACATTGTCAAAATGCCTCTTATGTGTTAAAAGAGTTATTATGATAGAGATGAGGTGATAGACTGTGTCTTTACTTTTATCACAATGTCAGCAATGTTGTGTTGCATTATGCTATACATTATGCTATACATTGGCTAGTATTTACTTGACATCGGGCTCAGGAAAGATGATTGTTAATTAAGTTGTTAAAAATACTAATTTAGCCTAAAACTCTATTAACACTGTAGCATGTTATGAGTGTAAAACTCTGCATGTGAGCTGCCATAATCCATGATGAATAATACACGAATGGGATATACGGCTTGTATTAAAAAATGATCCAGAAAATCTTGGGTGCATTATAATATTGAGAAACAACTTCACTAGTCTATACTCTCAATATTTTCCACAGGGGAGGTTTTGTCAAATATGTTCCCTTCTCTTTCCTTAGTACACGTGGACAAAATTCTGTCAACCTAATTGATTACCCTATAAAGTCATATTTGTTTCTTTCTCAAGCCCGTGTTCTTTTCTAGTATTTTCCATCATACTCTTGACCTTGTCATTTAGACTGCACTGTAGTATGTTTGGATAAGGAAGGACTGTTTAAATATGGTATAACTGTGTATTGTCCAGGGACAAAGGGTGCGGTGTGTGCTTCAAATAGTCCTTTTATTGCAAATATTCACTCCAGTTTGGTTTGTAAAGCCATCTCTTCAGTCTTCCATTTTTGCCAGAAGCAAGAGTTTTCATCAAGCATCAGTTGCACAATGGGTTCATGGATTGTATTTGATGCATATTATGTTTTTGTGAGTAATTTATGTTCTCAGTAAAAGCAGGACAAGTCAAAACTTTGGGGAAAATAAGAAAATGTCAATTTTTGAGATTTATGGTGTCAGAATATTAGTCATGATATTCATTGTATAATATGTATGCTAGATATTACTTATCCTATAGATGAAAAACTATCCCATGTTGGTAGATAATCTCAAATTATAAATCAAGTCGCTTTTTATATGAATCCCCAAGTGAAGCAAGCACTGTCATGAAGATAATATTTTCATGTTCTTCATTTGGTTATTTCTTGTTTTCAGGAGGAGCACGAAGATCCCATGGAGGAGTTGGAGCCAGATGAGTTGATGGATGGAGAGTTCCTCCAGGTAGACTCCACTGGTGATCAGTCTATGGATGGTCTCTCACAAGAGAGCATCGATGCTGGTGGTTTAGACTTCCAGATGACAGATGAGGTATATATCTCTCACATATCTGTAATATAAGAAATTGCATGAAGACATATATTCCAGGTGCTGCACCCTGAGGAAACTTTAACAAAATATGCAATTTATTATACATGTGTTTGTAATTACAAATATCCAGAGGCCTGCTAAATTGTAACCCTTGAATGTTTTTTTCTAAATGTTGCAGTTGAAATGCGAGGGATGTGGGATAGATTCCGCTTCCCCTGTCTGAAGGATAACCCAACCTTTAGAATCATTTGCAATTTCTGATCATCAAGTGTGAGTACTCACACTGAAAATCAAAGGATTGTGCAAAGTAATTGTAAGGATTTTGACCATGAGTGTTTGATGATAGAAGAGTCTCAATTATAATTCAGTTGTAAGCACAGTATGCCATTACATGTATTTCTTGATAACCATTCATCAATCCCTTTTTTTTACAGGATGTAATGGGGAAGATTGACCCTGAGTCTGTTATTGATTCAGTGGAGTGTGACCTTGATGATATCAATGATGATGCTATCAACATCACTGCTGACGATGATCAACTCCTCACTGAAGATGTAAGTCCACTCATCAGAATATCTACTTATTTGAAACATTTGAAAAGTGATTTGCTCCAGTTGTCCGGCAGATTTACAGGCTTATACCTGACATTTTAGATATTCGATTGTGATGAATATAAGTAAACCACAAATGACAAATTTCATCTTGACAACATATCTACAGAACAAGCCTAGGTTATGTTACATCCACCAAGCGATCGACATAAGAGCATTTGAGTACATTTAATAAAGCTCATGTTAACATAAAACGTGTTATGCCAGCTAATAGAAACAAAGACTAAATTTTTTAATTTAGACTGTATAAAGACTGAAATTGTTTCTCATAGAAGGAAGGAAAGATAATAATGTTCTTTACTGTCTTTTCATTTGCTATACAGGAAGCACTTGGTGACCAGGTAGAAGAAACCAAAGGTAAGACCATCGTTGTCCAGGCAATAACTGCTAGAATTATGTTAGACATAAGATTAATTGGAATTGAAGCACATTTGTAAGGTTAATTAAGGGGGTTGGTGGGTATTTTAGTGATAGGTTTAATATTGGCATGTTTCTGTGGCTTTTACAACAAGAAGAGAGAGATGCGGGAGATTTTTAGATTGCGTGAACTCTTGAACACTAGAACTCTTGAACACTAGAACTCTTGAACACTAGATTACTTGAACTCTGGATTGCTGTAAAGATGATACAAGCATTCTGCTACAGAGGCATGTAGGAGATGGCCTTTGGATTGGTGGAGGATCATTCGAACAGAGGAGTGGCAAGAATAGAAGTAACCTTTGCAACTCATCACCAAACAACTGCATTTTGCCAGATGAAAAGTAAACATCAGAATGGTCGAGATGTTCACTTGCCAGTGAACAGAAAAACTTGTCAGCATTGTTGAACAGCATCTCCAATCTACACAATCTGTAACTGATGATGAGGTTTTTGCTGTTCATCTTGAGGATTACCTGGACTTTGGGCCATGTGCAGATACAACTCATCACCTCTCATCATTATACACTGACTTCCTATTAACTTGCAACCATGAAGGTTGGTTAGCCTTGGTGGATATATGATAACTGCATGATTATCAGTCACCACACCAAATATCAACAGTTGGCTGTGTTTATGTGCTGGACAGATCATGGAAAGAAGGCACATCACATAAACATAGTGTGCGGTTCCTGCTATCCTCAATCGCTGTCATCTTTCTTCAGATCACCGAAGTTGTCACAAGAAATGCAGTGTAGTGGCGAATGACTGGTGACTATGTCCACTTATGCTGGAGCTACAACATCAAGATATGGCATCGATCAACATTCAACATTCATGGACAGGAAAAACAGTAAAGCTTTCATCTGCAGCTGTAATAGTGACAACCGACTTTGTACCTTTATCTGTAAGCAGAGAACATGACAATAACCAAGAGAACAAGAAATTGCTCTTGCAGCAAACACTAAAACTGATGTCTTCTCAGCATCATTGAATCGCCCAAACCACAGTCAGAGCTTCATATCTCTGGGTTTAACTAATGAACATGGATGTCAACACTCCCTAAAGGCCACACATTTTCAGCACACCAACTGAAGATTGTCAATGTGACTGAACTGTTTATGCTGTATGTAAAGCCACAGAAACGTAAACATTGCCAAAGTTCTAATAAATCATTAAGAATACACATTTCTAAATTTGAGTTGAGGATATATAACAATGTTTCTACAAGTATAATGCATTGCCTTTGCCATATAGGTAAGGTGCTACAGATCTAGGTAAGTATAGCAACCACCCAACTTCTGACCAAGAGAGAAGATGGTGCAAGTTAACAGATTTTGCTGTTTCAATTGTGGTTTCCTAATAATTTCATTGTTTTCAATCACTTTTCACGGCTATGAAATATCTACCCCATGACCACATTTAGCAGCAAATGTTTTTGGGCTTGTAAGCTCTACTTATGAAGATCACTTTGAAACCTCAGCTGCAACAGATAATTCCGGGTTAACCTCAGCAGGCCCCAAAGATGCCGTTGATTCCAACAAGATGGAGAAGGAAACTGGCGATACATCATCCACAGAGAAGCAAGAAGTTGATAACGAGTCCCTGGTAGTCCATGTCGATGGCTCGTCACTCTTGGAGCTCGAAGCAGATCTAACCAAACCAGAAGGCAAAGCCACAGCTGAAGATCCAGCAGCAGTCATCCAGACCGATGCGGGAACACAGAAGGAATCTGGGCCTGGAAAGGAGAAATGGGAGTTTGAAGGACAGGAGAAGAAAGATGAAGGAGATACGTCTGAGCAAGCTGAACAAGCTGTTAGCAAGACGGACGAGGAGACAGCTGGTGATAACACTACTAGCAATGACACAATTGGGGACATGAAAGATTCCCAATCAGTTGACTCCACAGATGCCCAGCGCAGAAGGTTTGTTGCCATCACATCATCCATTTCTTTCAAAGTAAGATTAGAGAAGCCCTGGATCTAAATTATTGGTCAAACTGGCAGAGACAAAGCCAAGACTTAACACTGACAAGGGCAGTAGTGGATCAGTTTTAGTGTCAAGTTGGTATTTCATACAATTATATAACAAGATGAAAGCTTACTTTTCAAACAATACTACACAAATCAGTTAAATTTGATTTTTTACATGGTGATGCAAGTAATGACTGCTATTTGAAAATCAAACGGTCCTGTCGAAGATGTTTTCATGGTACTTAAATATCCCCTGAAAACCCACTCCTTACTATCTTGATAGAGTAGTTGACAATTGTTAGTACTGCCATAACCTCAGTACACCTGAAAGATTTGTATTGTACAAAGTATTGAGCAGGACTTTGGCATGAAATGCAGATTATATGTTGGTACCTACAAAAGCCGTGCAGAGTTTTACCACATCCACCAATTATGTACATGCATACTTTTCTCGTAGTATGTACATGTATATATATATATATGTATCGAATAGGCAAGAGTGTGATCAGATAATCGAAGTTCAGAATGTTCTGTTAATTTTTGTTTTGTAATTTGGTGAAAGCAAAAATTATTCTTTGGAAATGGCTGTGGAAGTAGAATATTGAACTGCTACCTATTGGAGATACTTCACAGGATTGTAAATTATAAGGTCTCAGAGGAAAGTAATATTTTTTCTTATACAAAGAGGTATATTTTTCAAGACTGAAGATAGATTTCAAATGTAGTATGTAAAACATTTGCATGATGTCTGTGGGATATACATGTAGTGTAACAAAATGTTGTTTACAGAGAATGGAAATGTGTTGAGGGAGATGCATGAATATGAACCTCTGGTTTGATTGTTTGTGTGCATGTGGTGTGAAATACAGTTACTTTGGATGTGTGTGTACTTTGTACTTTGGTCTTTGGTACGGGGAAAAGAAAATTAGAGGTGTAGAAAAACAGTGAAAGAGTAACTGAAATTTTTTCCAAAACATGTATGTTGCAAATTATATGTACGGTGCGAGGTCTAAGAAGAAAAAAAGAAGAAAAGAGGAAATTGCTCTTAACAAGACTGATTTTAACACCCATTATTTGTCACTATTGTCTACAGCTCTACTGGTTCTGGTACTGGCAAACCTGGTTCAGAGAAAGGTAGGTTTCTTCACATCAATTACCAAGGGTTCCTGAGGTCATTAAAACAAAAAAGTTGTGGACAAATTGATAACATACTAGGCCTGTATACATGTAACTCATGTAAAAAAAAAAAATACTAAAAGTCATGGAAAAGTTATCAATAACAAATGTATAATGATGTATGATTTCTGTGGAAAGAGTATGTCTCGTACCAAAGGTTTCGCTTGTACATTTCAAGACTTCTAGGTTCTGTTATCTTAGTAAACATTAAATTCCCTTGAAATTAGATTGTACACAAATGAACTACCAATGGCTTTCAAATGAAAGGTCAGTGCTTCAAAATATTTGCCCTTTTGTCACCTGATGACCTTTTTGTATTATTTCAAAGACTCCAGGGTAATAGAAGATTGATAATGTTTGCTTTACCCTCCTGATGAAGTTCATTTTCGCCCTGCATACAGACTGTAGCAAAATATTACTTCTGGACATCGATAGTTAATGAATAAGAACTTTTGTGGCCTAATCCTATTGAAGTTGACTTCAATTGCGTACATTTCAGGAGGCGTTGCCTCTCCAATTTGTATAATTGTCTGCATATATGGTTTTTACTTTGAAGTGCCTCGCAGCAATTATCTTGCTCTGGTAGGTAAATAAATAGTACCTGTGCGTTTGACTGGCTCCTTACAATATTCACTTGTTGATGTTTATTCCATAGAGCGTCGTCCAGGTACTGGAAGGGTTGGAGGCCGTAACCTCTGGGTGTGTAATCTCTCCAAAACTACTCGAGCTGCCGATCTGAAAGCTGCCTTCAGCAAGTATGGAAAGGTAAGATTTATTGACTATTCTGAATACAGGAACCACCCAGACCCTGTAGGCAATGGGTTAGGAGCTTTTGGTTTTTTGTTGTTACAGTTTGCAGCTATAAGTCATTCGCTAACTACATTAAAAAATGTGACTCCTAGGATCGTGGCCAAAAGGATGTAAATATTATTATTGAAAAAGATGATTAGTTGTTCATTTATGGAGAAATAAAGAAAGAAAACCACTAAAACCCTGATTATACAATATCTTCCAGGATAGATACGTAGCAATCACATAACTTTTGTCATAATGGAAAGTTCTCTTCTGATGTGAGCTTTGTTTATTTAAAGTTTTCTTGATTCTTCATTTGAACAAAATACCTGGTAGAATGATTAAATGTGTGATTTGTTTAATTGTTCCTTGAATATCATGCTTCATCACCTGGCTGGTATAAATCCAGTCATGTTGAGGTCCAACTAGGCGTTGTGGCGTGCGCCTGTAATCCAGCTAAAAAGTGGAAGTTACAAACTGATTCAGCCGAGGACGCAGGTTCGAAACTGAGTCACGTCTTTCGGATGGTGACGTTTAAAGGTCGGTCCCAGACGTAAATAATCATATCTGATTGATACACGTCTGTAAAAACCCAATACACACACACACACACACTCCATGGTTAAAATATCCTACTTGAGAACCTTTAAAATTATTTGTGCATGGTAATCGGAATTCCCCACCTGACTGTACTGTGGCCTGTGGGGCCAGCAAGCCATGCTAGAGTAACTCTATGTGATTATCATTACATGTATAGATTACCTGTATCTATCATGATGATGTCATTTGTGAGACATACTAAAATAAGTTTCTCTGGGCTCAAACATTCTTACTTTGTATCAATGCCCATATGTATTAGAATTAGAAGTGAAAATGCTCTTTTAAGTGGTGCAGATTTCTTCTCAAGAATGATTCTAAAGAGAAAATAATGAGCTGCAAATGCTTGTAAGAAATGCTCAACTTATTTCATAAGGGTTTTTTTATGCATGCACTCCCTGTTTGAATATCATCATTTTGGGGGTCCAAAGTAAAAAAAAAAGTTTAAAAAAAAAAAAAAAAAAAAATGGGGGTGGGGGGCCTTGTGCACTGGATTCCTGTTTGTGTCAAGCCCTGTTGTAGAACATCTTGCTTCATTAATCTCCATTCTCTCCTGTTAGGTTGCTGGTGCCAAGGTTGTGACCAATGCCCGTAGCCCAGGAACCTTGTGCTATGGCTTTGTGATGATGTCTGCTAGCTCCGAGGCTCAGAGGGCCATGAACCATCTCCATCGTACTGAGCTTCATGGAAGAACTATCCACGTTGAATGGGTAAGAATTACATTTAAGAGAGCTTTAGAATTAACCAGCCTAGCTTTCACCCACTCCTATGACTTTCAAGCCAAGTCATTCCACATTAATCTCAAGGCAGCTAACAGCAAAGAACTGTTTGAAGAATCACTTGGCTTGAAATAGTCTACATGATCAGATGAAAGCTGTTTACTGCAGTAACTGAAGGAGGGGGACTATCGTCTGCATGTCTATACATCCATTTAGATGTCTACATCTTAAGTCTCATAAAGAAGTTGAACTTCAAATTGTATAAAGTGTACACTAGGGGAGAAGATTGTGAAGAGCTGATAGACAGTATATCGAACTGAAGCAAAATGCTTCATTTGTTTTTACAACAAATCTTATAGATCCCCGTACCTTGAATTTAAATAGAGACAGTTAAGATATTGTCAGTGTCATTATCTATGGCAAATATGATTGGCATCGCCTAGTGATTGCAGCCTTTGTCATCGTCTTCCCAGGCTGGTAACGACCCTGTACCAGGGGGTAGGAAGCCACCTCTGATCCCACCATCCCTGCTTCTAGCTGAGAAGGAGAAAGAGAAGGAGAGGGAGAAGGAGAAAGCTAAAGAAGTGGCCAATGCTGCTACCGTAGCAGTGAAGACAGAGAAAGAAGAGGAGGCAAAGCCTGCTAGTGGTGAAGAGAAGACCGGAGATAACACGGAAATGAAACCACCTGCAACATCCCCAGGTAAGATAACAAACAATGCAGTTTTCAATCATTTCAAAATTGCTTTGCCAAGAAAAAGGAAAAAGAGTTGACTTCAAAGTTTGAAGCTGGGACCCCAATGCAAGCTTCTCACCAAATTGCACTGCCCAAAATGTAATGCCCAAAATGTAATTTCTTTTTACAGAGAATATCATGTTATTTGAAACTAATTTAGAATATTTACACTTCCCTCTTCTTATTATCTTTCAGCTGGAAAATCCCCTGCCAAACCAGGTGAAGAGAAACCAACCATCAAGACAGAACCAGGATCTGTGGTGGATACCACAGCACAGCCAGACAGCAAAGAGAAGACTGATAAAGACAAAGAGAAGGACAAGAAAGACATTCTATCTTTTGATAAGATCAAAGAGCAGCGTGACAAAGAGAGGCATAAGAATAGAGAAAGAGAGATGAGAGAGGCTGAGAGACGTAGGGAGAGGGAGAGAAGTGAACAGTTCAGGAGGCAGCGAGACTTGTTGAGACGTCGCACGAGGGAGGAGGAAGACAAGGTTAGGAGGGAACGTGAACAGCTCAAAATGCAACGAATGCAACTTGAGCAGGAGCGAATGGAAAGGGAGAGGTTGGAGCGAGAACGAATCCGCCTTCAGCAAGAGAGACAAAGAGAGCAGGAGAGGTTGGAAAGAGAAAGGGCTCTGAACATGCAGTTACGCATTGAGCAAGAGCACCGTACAGCTATGAAGCGCACAATGGATGCCAGAGGTATGCCCATGCATGAGATGGATTCATACATGGGAGAGCAAAAGCGGAGAATGGCGATGGAGACAGGCATGTTACCTCCCCCTGTTGTCATACCAACACCTATGGATGTATCTGGAGGAATGATGAACCAGAGAGGTCCAGACATGGGAAATGATCGAAGATTCGATCGGAGAGATCAACGCGGAAATGATAGACGTGATGAGCCAGGTGGACGCTTCGGTGTTGGGGGAAGATTCCGAGATGATGGAAGGAATCAAAGACCTGATAGGGCTCCACGGCGAGAGGAACCCAGAAAAGAGAGGAGAGAAGATCCAAAACGTGATGATTCCAGAAAAGAAACCAGGAGATCCGATGGTAGAAGAGAAGATACCAGGAAAGAGGTGCCACGTCGTGAAGGTCCTTCAAGGAGGGCTGAGCAAACAAGGAGAGAGGAACCTGCTAGGAGAGAGGAACCCACAAGAAGAGAAGAACCAGTCAGAAGAGAAGAACCTACAAGAAGAGAAGAACCCACTCGTAGACCAGAACCTCAGCGAAGAACCTCGGCCAATAGGAGGGAAGAGAATTTCCCAAGGAGAGATGTCAGAGAAACCAGAGAGCCCAGAAACGCTGCTCCCCCACATCCGAGGCAGGAAGCACCTCGCCGTGTGGATCCACCCAAAAGAGAGGAACCTCCCAGGAGGGAACCTCATGTTCCTGGCCGCTTTGGTGGAGAGAAGGATGAGAGGCGTGTCATAGCTACCAGTAGCCGCACTGACAGTAGCCGCACTGACAATAGCCGCACTGAAAGATTTGATAATCAAGGTGCTAGAGCTCCACAAGAAGATTTCAACAACCGTGGCAACACTGGGTTCCAAGACAGGCGAAGAAATGACAGGGAGAGGGATCGTCCTCTATCCGACACCTATGCTAGGGGAGGCAGAGAGCCAGAGAGGGACAGAGGTAACTTCAACCAGGACAGGAATCGGTTTGATGCAGGGGGTGATACACACGCTCAGCGTAGATCATCTCCAGTAAGAAACAAGCCCCAGGCAAGCAGAGGGGATAACTGGAAGCAAGATCACCATAGCAGTTCATCCAGTAGTGATACTAGAAGAGTCACCAGTGGAGACCATGACTCATGGAAGCAGAACCAGGCTACCCGTCAGACCAGTGACCGTAGAGTAGAGCTCAGAACCATCGATCACCACCATGAGCGTCCAGCTCCAAGAGAGATTGTTGAACACCCTTCTACCTTCAGTCGCAACAGGATGCCTGATTTCCCGCAGAACATGAGCCAGGATACCACTGGATGGACTGGGGGCAATGACAGCCGTCCTATGGGCAGTTTCAACGACAGACCAATGATACAGGAACCCTTGCCAAGACAGCACCCTAGCAGTGACATCAGCACAGGTATGATTGGAGCTGCTTCCAGAGGAGAAAAGTGGAATGCTGGAAGGATGGACCCAAGTCTCGCCACTCAACAAGAGCGATGGGGTGGAGGTAATTCCCTAGCTGCCATGTCCTCCTCCCTTGCCTCTAGCATGTCTCAGAGTTCCCAACCACTCAACTCTATGCTTGGTGCTGGTGGAGCATCCAGCTTTGGTAGTAGCGCAGCGTTTGGTAACAATGCTCTTGGTAACCTCCTAAGCAGTATGAATGCAAGCACAGGTGCGTCTAGTTATGGATTAGACAGGCACAACTTACCAGCTGATACTCGTTTTGATTCATTCCAAGGTACACAGGGGATGCGAAGATTTTAAGATTCATTCATCTTTTGTATCCTTGACTCATGAGTTCTAATGTCAGATGTGTTCAATCTTGTGAGAAGTTTCCCTAACTACATGCATTTTGGTAAAGTGCTCTTTATAAACAAAAATATTCACTGTGTTCCTTTTTTAATTGAATAATTTCTTACGAAGAATCTAGGTGACATATTATATACATTTCACCAAACTTTTGAGTGTGGATGTTTCAATTGAATTTCAGAATATTCCCTTATCAAGTACTGTCCACTGAAGAAAAAAAAACGAGTTGAATTCTCTTTGTGCTGAAAGTTATGCAAGCATTTTTCTTCCTCAAAAAATATTTTGGTTTAGATTGTTTATTGTGGAACAGCTAGGACTGAAGAAATATGTACATGTATTTGCATCATATTCTAGATTTGGAATAAGAAGTTAGTGTAGCTTTGGAACAACATATCAAAATCTACAGTATCTTTGTTGCTGCATCAAAAGCTTTTCAATTGTTTTTATTTCTCGTTGGGCTATCAGGTCCAGCTCATTTCAGTTGATTTTGTACTAAGCAGAGATTGTAGATTTAGCGTAAGAGAGTAATGTGACAAGGAACCATTGCATTTCCCTCGCCTCACAAGTTGAACCTCGCATCCCCTGTAGTGCATACTGCTGCCAATGTTGCAAGGCAATGATATGTCATTGGTTATGAATACATGTACAAACCTTGAAGCAGTTTATACTTGCCTGGTAAGATTTTTGTGCCCATACTCTCACCCATTGCTATTCATTCTCTTTGTAAATAGTCCATGTCTTCTATTCCTCTTAAACAGTATTCATGAATAATCTTGTTATAAAAACTCATTTCTACCTTTCAAGATGTGTACATTATGTCCTTAACACATATGACATTGAAGTGTACTTGCTTTTACCGATGGAATATAGTATCAGCGCTTTGCTATTTTTTAAATGATGGAAAACCACGATTTTCACATGCACTTTTTAAAGGGAGTTCAGTTAATGCATGTATGATAATTATGGCTAAATATATGAAGCATTTGGATCAATTCGATGAGCACACATACTTGTAAATATGAGGATTTTCAAGTAATTTCCTTTGACATGGGAAGTTTGCCTAATTTATTATATTTTTGTTGATTCAATTTAGAGGTATTAAGCAAATGGTGTGTTGAATTTGCACATGTCATTTTTCATTTTTGTAGCTTTGTTAGATTAAGAGTAAGGTCTCATTAGTATCGTGTAAGAAAAAAAAACAGACATTGATATTGATTGTTACCCATTTGGTTAGAAAATGACAAGCTTAATGATACGACTACTATTTCAGAATCACACAGTTCTTTTGTATGAAAAGTAGTTAAAAGTAACACAAAGAGATATTTTTTGTTTAATTCTAAAGGAATTGAGATTCACACAAAAATTGGATAATTCTTTAAATTTTATCAGAATTTTGAAGTAATGAGAAGAGAATACTAAAACATTAAAATGTGAGGTTATACAAATACACCATTTTAAACTCATTACAAGCAGGTGATTTGACAAAGCGATTTGCTTGGTGCGTAGATGTTTGACTCATTGCCTACTGAAACTGGACGTTTCCTATATTAAAACATGGGGAACATGAGAATTTGTAATGAAAGCATTGTTCTTCTGTATGTTCTGTGTATTAATTAATGCACCTGTGTTCACTCTCTCTCTCATCAACAAGAAATATTTCTAAAAAAGTAATGAAATCCCATAAATGTGCTTATTATTCATATTTCTTGATTTAAATCATAACAGTATGGCCATTATTGCATTGTTGTAAATAATTGTACATATATGTGGGGGAAATCCCTTTCAGTAGTTTTTTGGCCTGTTGTGAACTGTTTCTCTCTCTCTCTCTGACAATCCATATCTCCTATTGATTAAGCTATTTTCACTTGTACTTCATGTTATATATGTAAGCAGACTTATCATATTGCATGCATGATGACCTGATGCTTCGTGGTTGCATTGCACACATATAAACTAACTAAGTCGCATATTGTGATTTGTGTAATCTAACTTTTTTTCTTTCCTTGCGTTTTAGACTTCATGACCTTTCTAGTAGGATTTTTGTTCTTTTTCTTTTTATACATTATTATTGTTCTTTGCAAAATCACATAAATATTAATTAAGCTTTTTTCACCTGCATTCTATGTTATATCTAATCAGACTTTGCATATTGCATGTATTCTTTAAAAATTCACATATACGGTACACATTATTTTTTAAAACATGTCAACTCAAATATTTCTTTTTTTTTAATAACTAGTGTTTGACTGTTTCACTACATGTGCATATATTATGTTGAGGATTTGATATCAGGAAATCATATGACTTTTTATATTCTACATTTTTTTTAAAAGGGGAATGTATGTTGCTATAAGATAAATATGGTTGAGACCTGACATAAATTACAATCAAAGGATATTCTGTTGGGTAAAAAGAGTGAGAAATTACTCTTTTCCAAGTAACGATGATTTTGAAGTAACGTTGCACATTATTGTGCATATACATGTGTATCATAATGTACAGGCGATTTCCTATCCTAATATCATTTCTTATTTTGGTCCTCCTCCTCCCCCCCCCCCTTTCTTTTTTAAAATTCACCCCCAATCAAGCCAAGATATGTCTTGAGCAAACTGATATTGTGTAACGATGAATGGATTGCATATATGTAAGTTCTTTTAACAGTGACTCAGAATAAATTCAACTTACATCAGAAAATGAAAGCCCTTTTGTTATTTTTGTAAGTGTGATGATTTAGGGTTTGGATCTAGCCTTGAACCTTAAAGTCGACGGGTCAGTGGCACAAAGACGTAACTCCATTCTGGCCATTTTGAGAAAAAGTGGCTTAAAGATAGAGGTCCACTGGGACCTTAACTCGTTTCACTAGCCATTGACTTCAATGGGGTGTTGGGTGGAGTTAAGCCTTTGTGTTTCCTGGAAAGCCCACATTTTGTACGAACATATTGATATCAAATACTTATTTTGGCAAAATATGGAGTTATGTCTTTGTATCACTGAACCCTCAAAGTGATGATCCCTTTCAGCAGCTCCTTGAAGCTTTACTGGCCTTTGTGTCATGTTAAATCAAAGGCATAGTCGAAACATTCCAGGAATCCTTAAGGTGTTTCTGTGTGTGATTTAAGAGGAGGGGGGTGGGGGGGGGGGGGGGGGGCTGGGAGAGAGAGAGAAAATGATCCTCTTTTTAAAGTCATTCATTTGTTGACTGAACAATTTAAGATGGATACTTTACATGATATTTGTAAAGTTTATATAATGCATGGTCAGGACAGGCGAAATGAAAGAAAGAGTGAGGCATAACGTGTGGTGTAAAGTTAGATGTGAGTAATATTCAGTCTTGTAGAAGGGAGAGGGTGAAAGGAGGAGAAATGGAGAGTAGAGTGTAGGTCAGAGAAAAGAAGTGTTAAGATGCAGTGGTTGTACGAGGTGAAAATATGACTTTATCTTTGATTGATGTCTCAAAAGTAAATTACTTCAAAGTGAAGTTTGCACCTTGTTTATTCAAAGGGTAGCAAAGTTGTTTTTGAGTAAGTTTATACAGTATATTCCTTACAATAATAGATAATTGAATTAAAAATTGAATTAAAAAAAGAATTCCGGTCAAATTTGACGCCCTTCAAATTTAGTTGGTGCAAACTTCATTTTGATTTGAATTTGAACGTGTATGTTTCGCCTTTGAATAGGCCCTTTTCGTTATGTAATCTCATTCAATGCACAAATCATTGTTAAGAGCCTCATTACAAATTGCTGCCATTTCATTCACTTAATATTCGTATTTTAATAGTCGGAATGCGAATTGCAAACATTCATGTTATGGCTTGTCCTACCTAACATCACGTAATGAATGCAATTCGCATTCAGACTATTGAAATATAATTACTCGTAACAGATTGAATGCAATAATTTGTAACGAGGCTTTTAATAAAGATTTGAGTATTTAATTTGAAGACACTACGAAAATTACCTATTGCACCACTACCCCCCCCCCCCCCCCCATCAATTTACGTGCGTGACTGTTCGTGGGAGGTATAGGTCCGTATTATCGAGAATGGAGAAAGAAATAAACAGCCAGGTGTCAATGATGTTCCAGGTTTCGCAATAAATATGCCGTCAGAGGCGGCGGACCCGGGGGGGGGGGGGCACAGTGCCCCCCCCACTTTTTCAAGTACCCCAAAAGTGCCCCCTTTTCCATGGGAAAAGTGCCCCTTTAACTTTGTAAGAAGCGCCCATTTTTACATAAAAAGTGCCCCTATTACTTTGATATGTGCCCCTGTTAATTTTTACAAGTACCCCCCTCTCCTTTCCACCTCTGATATGTGCGCCTTTTATTTTGACACGTACCTCTTTTCCCAGACAAGTTCCCAGTTTCCTTTGCAATAAGTGTCTATTTTCCATTCTCATAAGTGCCCTTTTTAATCTCTAGTAAGTGCCTCTTTTCGGATACGAGAAGCGCCCCTTTTCACTTTTGTTAAGCGCCTCCTTCACCTCTGGTAATTGCCCTATTCAAATCTTAGAGGTGCCCCTTTTACTTTGACAATTGCCCCTTTTCCTTTGTAAGAAGTGCCCCTTTCCCTTTTAATAACTACCTCTTTTTAACTCGGATAAGCGGACCTTATATTTTCACATGTGCCCCCTTTCCTTTCTAATAAGTGCCTCTTTTCCTTATGATATAACGAAGAGCCCTTCGCCTTTTCATAAATGCCCCTTTTCACCTATGAAAATAGTCCTTTTTTATTCTTCTACTAGTGCTCCCTTTCATGTCTGGTAAATGACCCTATTCAATTCTGAGAGAAAATCGTTTTATTTTGACAAGTGCCCCCTTTTCCTCCTGATAAGTGCTCTTTTCATCTCTAATAACACCCCCTTTTATTTTGACACGTGCCCCTTTTCCTTCCTAATAAATGCTTTTTCCTTCATAATTTCCGCTTTTCATAAAAGCCCCCTTTCACCTCCAATAAATGCCCCTATCAAAATCTGATCGGTGCTCCTTTTCTTTCAACAAATGCACATTTCCCTTTATTATTATTGCCCCTTTTTCATTCTCATAAGTGCCTCTTTCATATATGGTGTTTGCCCCTTTTCAGGTGCGATAAGTGCCCCTTTCCACCTCTGATGATTAAACTTTTTAAACAATGATACGTGCCCCTTTTCCTTTCTTATGAGGAACCTATCC
Source organism: Strongylocentrotus droebachiensis (assembly GCA_035222895.1). Taxonomy (NCBI): domain Eukaryota; kingdom Metazoa; phylum Echinodermata; class Echinoidea; order Camarodonta; family Strongylocentrotidae; genus Strongylocentrotus; species Strongylocentrotus droebachiensis. The sequence goes on from JAVYIG010013122.1 coordinate 38,218, forward strand.
CTTTTTCATAAATGCCCCTATCAAAATCTGATGTTTGCCTCTTTTCCGTCGACAAATGCCCAATTTCCATTCTCATAAGTGCATTCTCATCCCTGGTGAGTGCCCCATTTTCACCTCTGATAATAACCCTTTGTACTTAGACACGTGCTCCTTTTATTTTCTAATAAGTGTCTTATCCCTTCGATAAGTGTCCCCCTTTCCTCTCATCATTAAACGTGCCCCTGATTTCAAGCGACTAAGAGCAATATCGCCCAAAGCTCGCTCGCTACGCTCGCTCACATTTATAGATGTTATAATTATGTTACTTATCAAAGGTCTTTTCAGTTTGCTGTTATGAAAATGTGCTTATTTATAACCCGATAAGGATTGGTTTTTTCCTCTTTATAAGATGTAGTTTTCGCACTGAGACCTCACAAATCTTATATTTTTCCTCGCTCGCAAATGATTTTTTCGACCATCACACCCAACTGCAAGGTATGATGCTTTAAAAAGCAATATTTTATACGATGTATATATAAGGAGAAACAATTATTGAAATCATCCCTGATAATGTAATCAAAGTTTAGGGGTATATACCAATGTCTAAAAATGGTTTATTTTCGCTTTGAGATTTCCCTTTGTAGGTGCCCTTTTCCCCCAGAAAGTGCCCTTTTTTGTTAGTGCCCCCCCCCCCCCCGCCGCCTCTGTATGCTGGTCACCAATTTTTATAAGAGAATAGTCAAACCTGTCCGTGCTTAAAAAGAAAAATAATATAACTGGGCCATGTTAATCTTGCTTTTTTAAAATTGGGGTTCTGTTTCTATTTTCCATGTAATTTTCACCAGGAAATCGTCATACCTAAACGGTCGTTGCTGGACGGTTTCGAAGGGAAGGGTGTGGCGGACCAGGAAGGTGAATAGGGTCCGGGAATAGGGACTTTTTAGATTCGCACGAAGACAATGGGGATTGCTACGATAGACGTCCTTTAAATGCACTGCCTTGAATGGACGTCACACATACGAGTCCACGCAAATCTAAAAGTCCCTATAACTCCTTGGTCGGACGGGGTGCCGGATCGAATTTGCTGAAAATTATCTAAAATGCTCCCTTTCCAAATTTCTTTTTAACTATCTTTTTTTCTTTTCAATTTAACAAAAGGATAAAAACTGGTCGATTTGCTGTTAATCTTTATCCAGACTTCAATGTAATGGACTGGTCACGACCATAACTTACTTTAATCTCAATAGGCATCAAAATAATTAGTCCAAATACATGTATATGACCCCTGGGTGCATCTAAAGGATGCTTTCCTCTCTTTGAGCATATTACATAGCTGTACGTGCCCATCGCCCCGTAATCCTGAAACCAGAAACAACGATAGAATGCACCATCCCTCCTAGGGGGTCTTAACTAACAACGGTCCATTCAGAAAGAATTCTATTTCTACCCCACGGGCATTCACCCATAAGAAAATAACCGCGTCTCGTCCACAGCGTAGATTATTATGTGAAAGAAGAGTGAAAACCTCTTTTTTCAGTTACAATACAATAATATAGGACTATTCAGCAGGCACTATAGTCATGATTGTGTAGGTAGCAAAAACTACCGTTTATTATTATTTTTTAATTTCATGAGTAATCGGTCTGTGAAAAAACAGTTCAACATCTGCAGCCCTGTCTGCAGCCCCCCCTCAATCAATACAACCTGTAGTGGGTGCATCAGCACGCGTCCCCCCCCGGTTAATAAAATGTCTGGATATGCCTCTAAATTCGTCATCATTGTTCTCCCCTTACCCAAGTGGCAGATTTAACTTAATTGTGGTTCACTATTATGAAGAAGAAAGAAAAAAAAATGATTATGCCTGTGCCAAAAAATAATGGAAACCAGACGAAAGCAACAGTGAGCATCGGTAATCATCAGTGGTATCATCTAGCCATCTTGTTTATCATTCCAAACACTTACCCCATTATCATGTCCCCCTATCGACCGTACGATGACCTGGGACGAGAGCGAGCACGTGTGCCTGTCGACTCGAGAGGCAGCGTCCGCTCTCCATGGCGACCAGAGGCCGAGCTACTATCGTGACGTCATCCGAATATCGATGAATGAAATGGTTGCTTCCGTATGCGATATACTTATAATATAGGAGAATTATTCGTTCATGTGGTGAATATAATAACGTGTATGCCGTATACAATGAAGGATTTGCACATTAGTGTATACTTACCAGCTGCGAATTTCTCTGGTCACTTTATATCATCATACATCTTGCTTCAATCGTGATAAAAGCAGAAAACAATATGTAAGCTTGATCATGTCTTTGATCTAACAAGAAGGCAACGCCATGTCCAATATTGAGAATAATGATGTTTATAAAAATAAATAAAAAACTGGGATAATAGAAGAGAATGTTTTAATGAAATCTAGAAAACCTATCAAACGATGATCTTCTTTTTTACTTGAAGAAGATATAATATATGCAAGCGAAATAATACATGTTTTTCATAATACTATCATAAAGAGAAAACATGACTATCCTTTTATCGTTGACTGCTTGGGGATTGCATGATGATCGCTCCCCCCCCCCCCCCCCAAGTACAAGCATGGTCATTATGTGGTAGGGTTCATGGTACAAGCATGTCGATGACTGTAAAAGCTGACCGTGGTGGCGGGCTTCAATAACTATTCATCATGCCTTGGCTGAAAATATATACCTGAATGAGGCTCCTCCTGAACTAATACACACCTACGTCATCAAAACAAGAGCTTTACATCCACCCAGTCGCTGCACCGCAAGGAGGTGGTGGAAATACCCGGATTCTCATGTGCATACTAAGGTCTCCTTTATAGATGATGACTGAATTCCTGTTGTCTACGTGCGTTTCATCACGATTATACTGGGGACTCTGGTTAATATTAACCGCCGGCCGGCCGGCGAAAGTCCAAAATACAGATTAAGAGTTTCAGAAACAAGTCGCCTTTATTGGGAACATTACCAGACTACATTATCTTCAGCTCGAATTTTGAGACTGCTTTTAATTTTGAAATATCCACGTGCACTGCAAGTGAGGCAGATATTATAAAGGAATAACTTACTTTGTAAGTGGAATTTTCAATTAAGGTAAGTTAACTAAGCTTTCATTTTTATGTTTTTTATTGATTTAAAAAAAAAATATTTGTATTATTGATTATTAGTAGTAAACATATTTCTAAACCAATCACTTCTGATGGTTTTAGTCAACGTAAATACCAATATGTTCATCGATTTTTCTTCATCGAGAGATCCTACTGTAAATTTTTGTTTTATATTTCTTAAAAGAACAACTTAGTAGTTTTACGTTTCATCTAGGCCTATTCTGAAAAAGAATGATATGACAAATTGTTGCCTTTCCATATCTTTTCAAAGTTGTTTTTAGGAAAGGGTGATGGTGAAGGTCAAGCGTGCTTTTTAAAGTCAACTGTTTTTCTCTCTCTTCAATTAGACTATCTCCCATCTCCCCCGTCTCTCCCTCTCTCTCTCTCTCTCTCTCTCTCTCTCTATCTATCTCTCCCGTCAACCCCCCCCTCCTCTCTCTCTCTCTCTCTCTCTCTCTCTCTCTCTCTACCTCCCTTTCCTCTTCTACCATTTTATCTGTATCCTCATATTTCTCTTTCCAACTGACTCTAATTCCCCTCTCTATTTTCTATTCTATCGACCAACCTCATACCGTGCTTCTCCTTTCTGCTCATCCATCGTCTCCTCAAAGTTAACGTTAAAAAGTTAAAGTTAAGAAATGCTCATTTATCATGATATATTTCAATGATTACTGTTCAACTGAGCATTATTCTTCTACCGAAAAGTAGGACCCACATCAGAAATAACGATGTAAGGAAACTTTATGAGTAAAACCCATTTTACCGTGTAGCCTAATTAAATCCCAGAGGAGGCGCGATGGCTCAGTAGTTTAGAGCAATGGTTTCATGACCGGGAGGTCCCGGGTTCGAAACCAAGTCGATGCGATAGTCCTCTTTTGTAAGACAGGCATTGATCCTCGTTATCAAGTCCCTCGGAGAGGACTTAAAGCCATCGGTCCCCTGGATGTTTACCTACAAGCATACACATGATTTCTTAGCAGTCAGGTAAAACAAACAAACAAAAAAATCCCCGGATATGTTTTACATGAAATCTATTTTAGGTTGCAGAGACGAGAGAATGGTGGTGCTGAATTTATATTCCGAATTGGGTCTGTGCGTAAAGGCTATTGCGAATGAATCTAATTCATTTCGTTTATATTGCTTTCAGTTTTATTACTGTGTCATTAATGTCGTGATAAATCCCTAGCTTGTTTCCTCGTTGGTAAACTTTACCCTACATGGAGCCTGGATAAAATTACGCCATACTATCCGGGCATACTATACAGATATACCCAATGAATCATTTTGAGAATTTCTGCGGTTTTACAAAGAATGCGGCATCAAGGGAAACTCTGAACGGAAATTCTCTAATAATAATTTTTAATTTTGTTTATTCGGAATGGAAAGCTATATCATTAACGGTGAATTTTACCTTATTCACGTTTATCTGATTTCCCTATTTTATTTAACTGACTATCCTTATCTTTTATTTGGCTTCTTTAATCATCTCAATGGAAAGAAAGGGGAGGGGGGAGAAGAAATTAAAAAAAACGAGCATAATGGAGTGGCAGGGGAGATTATATCCGGATGTTCAATATTTATTCGCATTGCCATGACACTTTAGAAATGATAATAGACATAGTGTTTCATGTATACTCGTAAACAGATTCTATACCTTCTCTTTTTCCTGATCTCTCTTTCCTTTATTCCCTTTTTCTTGCTTTTTTCTTCATTATCGTATATTCGGCGTATCCAACACAAGCCTATAATTTATATGCTTTCTCAATCCTCACCTCCGTGTTTCACTTCGATGTATGTCTGAAACAGGCGCGTACGCAGGGGGTGTTTGGGGGGGTTCACCCCCCCCCTTTGGTATTTTTATGTGTGTAAACCCCCCTAAAAAATCCCTAACCCCCCCCCCCTTTGGATTTTTTTTATTTTTTATTTTTTTTTAATTATTTAAAAAATTACCCCCATGGCTGACCTAAGAAAGGTGACCTTATCTCCCCCCCCCCCCAACGGAGCAAAATGTCAAATTTTCAAATTTCGAGACAAAAAAAAAAAAAAAAGTTTCCGCTTACCCCCCCCCCCCCCCCCCCCCCCCCCCCCCCCCCCCCCCCCCCCCCCCCACTGAGCGACTTTTCGCTGGCTGAGTCGTTGCGATTTTTTTTGGACTCCCCCCCCCCCCCAAAAAAAAAAAAAAAAAAATGTCCGCTTACCCCCCCTCCCACTGAGCGACTTTTTGGCCGGCGCGATTTTCAAATTTCTCCTGAGTCGTTGCGAATTTTGGACCCGATTTTAAAACTCCCCCCTTGAAAAAATCCTGCGTACGCCACTGGTCTGAAATGTCAACAAAATGTTCTTTGAATTGAAAATGACTTTGAATTATACGTTTTCAGTTGGACTTCAATATTACCAGCATTGTGACTAACTCTAGCAGGATACAGAGTTGAAATGAAAGCAATCACGTGTGTGTACACCGGTACCATGGGTATTCTTGGTTTATAATAATGATGCATGTATTGTGTATTGCGATAATACGGAACACAATGTTATGCCGCCTTTAAAATTATGATTTGGTGAGCAAACACTGTTTATATAGTTCTCAGATAACAATTTTGATGAGGACATCCTTATCATTGTCATATAACACAAAAGTATGTCTTTTGTTAATTATCATTATGTATCATGACATGCGTGAGGAAGTCTTTGCAGAAGAACTTATCAGTTGTGTACGTGACAAACGTGCAGTATCTGTATTTTGGCATCGGTTTCGCTTACCCAGAATCGTAGTAATTTACTTGAATAGCTTTTGCTTTGTCTTGTTTGTAAGAGAGGACACTTTGATAGCAGTGATCCATGACAAAACAAATCAAGAATTGATTACAACAAACAAACATTAGATATTGATAGTGGATGAATGAAAGGCCCCACCGACAGATCAGGTGGGCCTGTATGTAATGTGACAGACCTTTGTAACGACTGATGCAGTACTTGTTCAAGATATGGGGTAAAAAAAATGGATTGGAGATGTGCCCTATACTTGCACATAATGCCATTATCGTACTGGCCTACATTAATATTTCTACTGTTTACAATAATGTCCATTTTCAAGATACAGAGATGTAGGTATATACGTCTAATACATTGAGAATATAAAACGTTACTTGTGTATATTACATAAGTAACATTTTATATTCTCAATGTTTAGACGTATACCTACATCTCTGTATCTTGAAAATGGACATTAATATATCCACCAGATGCTAAAACAAAATCAAATGTTGAGCTTTATTCAGTTTGTTTATTTTCTTTTATGGTAGTCTTACTGTAATTCCTTCGCATAATAAAATATTAAAGAAAAGAAGGGAAGATTAAGGGCAGAGGATCTAATGACAATATGAAAATGGGAGAATGGATTCTCATATTGTCTCCCATATTGCGATTATGCACCTCAAATAGATCATGTCCTTGTTAATAACCCATTCTCCCCTACTACCCCCCCCCCCCCCAAAAAAAAAAAAAAGAGAGGGAAAAAGAAGAAGGTGAATCTGAACTGGTACCAACATCGGGAGAAATCTAAGAGAATATGAAATAATTGTTCATCTTTATTATTTTCATTGGTAGGAAAGCGCTGTGTCATAATAGTACTGTTGTTCAATGGTATATTATGTTTGTTTCACCGCCAAAATCTAGAATGTAATCCACCACTGATGTCTCAACGTTTTAATGCCAAGGCCAATTTCAGCGCAATTCAATTCAAGCATCAGCATTATAATCTTCTTCGTAATACTAGAACTGAACATTACCTTTAAACTGCGAGCTCATTGCAACGGTCTTTACTCTTTCTCTAATCATGGTCGTGCATGCTCCAGTGGCGTATCCACATGCACCTTGGACTCAGGAGGGGCAAAACAATAGACATCATGGTAACACATTCAGCAAGGGGGTGCCCCCGAATTAAAAATCCTGATGTCATTGTTTTATTATAGAGAGAAATAAGTTTCTTTCAAAATAATTGTTAAATTTGTAATTATATATTTTTTTTAGAATGATAGAATGTGTCGATGTGTCTTACGTTTGCACGCAGTATAGCCATCTTCCATTAACAACTATCAATGATTCCCTAACCTGCTCTCATGTTTTCCTAAGTCGGAAATTTGTCAGGAGGGGAAATGGCCCCCTTTCTCCTCCTTCAAAATACGCCAGTGCCATGCTCTAGACCATGCTTTTGCTGGTTATTTACACCGCTTTAAGCATGTCGTGTCGATAACACCCCGCTGCTCGATGAGTGCTATTGAGAACCTTATGTTGCGTTTTAGCGACTCCCCATATAATACCTCTAATGAGTACACTTACCCATCGGGGTGTGTTTTAACTTCGTCTACCATCTACCTCAATAACCCTTTAGAAACGTCGAAAACCAATCTAATTGGGAATCGAATGGGGGTGGCCCGGGTGGCTGTATAGGGTGGCGTTCAAATAGTCAAGAAAGAAATACCCCGAGAAATACGAGTTGTTCTGAGATAAACTCGAATGATGCATGCTGCGAAATATTTACAGTTTGGTTGAGCAGGGGACGTTTTTATGATATAATCCTCATAATGAAAATAAAATCATGAAAAGGTGTCCATTTTCACCATGGGCGTAAATCTGCAATTGATACCTATTGTTCAGGGGGGGGGGGGGTGATCTATTCATTCATCCCCCCCCCCCCTGAACAATAGGTATTACGTAAGGATTTACGCCCATTGATTTTCACAGAGAAAAGGGATGGATCACGATCGCAAATATTAAAAAAAAAAAAAAAAAAAAAAAAACACCTAATAAGACAGAATTATTATTTAGCCTTGTGTGTCACCTTTTGAAATATTACCGTGTAACCGTGACACTGCCATGATGATTTCGTAATGAGAATAATTATGATTTTAATAGAGATGCGATATGGTTGCCCTCCAGTAGGTTCTCGAAAATCTCTGCAATCGTGTAATTCTTGGAGAGGGGAAGCAAATAACTGACTAAAGAGGGAATAAGATGGAGAGAGAGAGACAGACAGACAGAGAGAAAGCGGGCGAATGAGAGGGTCACGGGCGGCTACCGATATTTAAGTTCCTCTCAGAGGGATCTCCTCATCATCGTATTGCATTTCCTGGTTTTAACGAGTTTACTTTGATTCAATCTTATTTGCTCCACGACGCACGACCGTTACTTATACGAAGGGGCTCGTCTTACCTATACTTTATGACATCACTAGCTACTTCCAATGACCGACATATCACCGCACTATACACCGCTTCTCTTACCCGTATATCACTTGAGTTTCAGAGATAATTATCTTCGGCAGCGGAGAGAGGTCAGTTCTGAGGCTGAGGCCATTGAAATCTAATTGCACAAAATATTACGCGTGCTGGTTGATGAACACTGATGTTAATAACACGATCGCAAAGACTTTCAAGAAATCAACCTCAAGAAATTTCACTAGGCTTGTCCATCAGCTTTTGAAATGTTTGAGCATTTTCATTATTACATAATCCCAACTTTATTTCTAAAGCAACAGAATAGGGTATTGACCATTTTCCATGAGTTCATTTTTTTTAATCTTTGAGATCATGTTGGATTTACCATGTTTACTCTGGCAGTTTTTGTCTTAGTGTAAGATTTTTTTTTCTTTTTTTCTGTTGTGGAATGTAAGGATTTAACATCCGCGAAAGCTGAGGAAATAGCTCAAGCCAGAAACATTTCTGGAAAATAAAACTGATGCTGGGTTTTTACTGAAGAATTATTTTAATACCACGATGCAAATTACGGTCTAAATTCATAAAGGAATAGTGTCAAGTGAATTCCATGACCTTGGTTGTCATGGTCACCAATCATCATTTTAATAATAATAATAATAGCTAGTTATTATACGATATAGTGCTTTTTAGGACCGAAGGCCCCTCTTAAAGCGCTTTACAGATTTTCCCACAACCCTGTAGAATACATGCATTTCAAATAATTGGCATAATATTTATGTATTGGAACAAAATTATGAACTCGTTTTTAGTTAACATTTCCCTTCGAATCAAAATGATTAAGCATTTGGGTTATGTTTCGAGTAGTGTTTGCATGACTCCTTAGTTAAGTGATAGAGGTACAGACGTTGTCATTGTAACGGGATCTTATCGAGATTGTCCTTCGTTCCTGTCTTTCTACATCACCCTCATCCACTTGGAGCAAAATAACAACCAGCCATCATCCAAAAATTCCTACCATGTTCTCGTTTCTCAATCTAAAAGCTAGAATTACATCTCGAGTTATTGGTTAAGAGTGCACCCTTCTGGTAACTCTCTTTCTGGTGTATCTGATCTGAATGTTAAAACGTCGAATGCAGGATTGAAAGAGAGTCAACTCGATAGAATAACACTTTGATGCTGAAGCCCAGGAATACTAAAATTGAGCTAAAAGCCTTCGGTGAGATACTCTTGGGGCATTTTAACAATTTTTCCACAACCTCTGCGTAATGGTGGTAATGTAAAAAACAGTGGATTTAGTTTACATTCTGTGTCGAATTTATGAGGGTAAGAAAGTTAACTACAAGAAGCTAAGCAATTTAATTTATAGGGCGAATATGCACATTGATGAATGGTGCCACAGAATTTTTATCTTCTTGCATTTCATAATGATGATGGTGGTGTGTGGTGTTGATGATGACGATGACGATGATGAGGATTCATTTCACAGCATTTATATGGCTCCATAATTCTGACACATTTGAATGCAAAGGCTCCTCAAATGAAATAGGAGAAATTGAGCATAGTTGTATATCAATCGATACAGCAATGTAAGTCTTATACATAATAATGGTTTCTTGTCGAAAAATTGACCTATACCCTTTAACTGCTTTAGCTGCTTCTGCACATGTTAATGCATCTCTCACACCTCTTTATATAGCCCAAAATACACCATACAGGTGAGAGTTAGATCATGATGATGAGGATACAAGCCGCCTCAAGACATCGGCCCATCTATCATGACTAACACGTTACCTGTTAATATGACTGCACGACATCACACAGATGGGTTCCTGACAACAACTTGATTAATATCATCTTACTAATTACCTTGATACACTGATTTTATCCGAAAAACCATTTTTAGGGCAAAATGTGGCAACATTGTTATTCAAAACATTCTATCTTTGGATCTCATTATTTCACACGATATTTATTTCAGATTTTGTGTAGTAATTACAGTGAATTGACCAGATATAGCCGATAACGGATATCCACGACACATTGAACATGTTAAGAGCAAAGCTATATATAGGGATTTATAAAAAGCAGACAAAGTTGATGTGTCGTGTCCGTTACGCTTAATCTGTCATGTTCGTTACGATAGATTATTTAACAATTGGATTTTGGTTTCAAATCACCTACTGGAAAGCATTACAGAGGTATCATTTATCACACTGAGTCATGTGCCCAAGTTTATTTACCTCAAATTTAACACTTCATCTCTAACTCGTTGATGTATTGTTTACGTCATAAACACGTGACTCGCTGTAGATTAATGGCGACATCGTGGCTAAATCTGTGAATGCTTTTTGGCTTGTATGGTGTGAAAGATGTTAGAATGTGGTTGATTGATGCAACTGTGAAGTTGAGGTTAATTGAGGAGATGCTTCGAATCCAATCACAATCATTAGAGAGAAGGAGGCACCCACACAGAAGTGGGGAGCATAACATGAAGCGCCCCTTTCACAACTTTCGACAGCACAGTGAAAAAAGAAAAAAGAAAAGATAGTGCTAAAAGCAACGATG
>JAVYIG010013123.1:0-49106 GCA_035222895.1 Strongylocentrotus droebachiensis
TCTTTCAAGCCAGAAGGCTGGTGAACATGTATCCTATTACAGAGAGTTAATGCCCACTTGTCTTTCAGCAGATGATATTACCATAACACGTTATGTTCATTATCCTTTTTTCTCTTCTCTATCAGAATACAAGTGTTTCATCAGTGGCTAGTTCCGGATCATCTCCATCAGGGCCAGTCATGATGAAGAAAGACGGTTCTATCTCAATCTCGATCCAGGCTAAGCCAGGAGCTAAACACAATGGCATCACAGGTGAGAAGGGTTACACATGATTTACAATGGATGGAATCCAGTTATGACAAACTCTTTAGCCCGAATTCAAAATGGAGGTTTGTCAACAAACCTAGGTTTATGTGCATCATATGACACGTTTCAACGCGTTTCAAACCAGACAAACCTAGGTTTGTTTCAACGTCGAAACGTGTCATATGACGCACATAAACCTTGGTTTGTCAATGAACCTCGTTTGTGAATTCGGGCCTATGAGACCAGAGATGCTACCTTGATCAGGGCTTAAAGACTAAAGAAAAGTTAGACCAGAGTAATGTCCTCATTATAATGAGAGTTTGTACAGTGTTCAATAGAAGGAAGTATCAGTACCACTCGATTAACTATGCAGTCATATTGTATATTCACTGGTGAGTCTAGTTTATTGAATGCAATCATATTCAATCTAATTCCTCGTTGAGATAGAACCGATCGAACAGATATTAACTATTCAGTATTTCAGTACCCTCTTTTTAAATTAATACCCAATTGTCCTAAATTGGTACTGTTCTTTATTTATTGGGTATACCCCATTATTTTCTACAGGGGTCTAGGATCTTCCACTCTTTGTAACCAGTGAGGAAGACACTCTAAGTCTATGTCAGTTAATATAATTTGTTGTCTTTAGTAAAATTAATGCAATATTGCAATTTGATTGTGCTTGCTTTTGACCAATATCTACATCTTATTTAACCTAGCATGTGGCAGGGCTTACAAATATTGAAACAATAATATATTTTTTTTCTTCTTCTCTTTCTTCCTAGGTATAGAAGAGGAAGGTGTAGGGGTGCAGATCAGTGCTCCTCCGGTAGAAGGAGCAGCAAACACTGAACTGGTCAAGTACCTGGCTTCCGTACTTGGGCTTCGTAAGAGTGATGTCTCTTTGGAAAGGGTAAGGTACCTTAGTGAAGAGTAGTGGCTCAAAGAGTCGCGACCGGAACACAAAAGGCATAATACTTAGTGATATTTGCTCATTGGAAGTTATTTTTTAACATATCAAATTTATTAAGGAAACATTAAGCCTAATCAAGTTAGTACATGTATTTACCAGCTACACATCTTAATAATGTGGGTTTACCTCTGTGTGATGAATTAAATTATTTTCAACAATAATGCATTTTTGTGTTTCCTGACAAGTCTTTTTGTTCCATTGCATTTGCCTAAGCTACTAAAATGCCATGCAATAGCTCTAAGTTGTAGTTGATGTCGCCTTTTATAAAAAACATCTTGGAAGAACACATACACAATTTTTGAGTGAAGTATCAGCAATGCTTTTCATGATGGAGATACTCAATTTAAGGTAAAGTTTTCAGGATAAAACCATGTAATGATAGGTAAGAATAATTTGGCATAACTCTAAAAACTTTTTCTCTTCCTTCCCCTTTCTTTCTTCACCTGTAACACATCTTTAATACAGGGATCCAAATCAAGAGCAAAGGACCATCGGTGTGTCATCATGTACTCTCTCAGTCAATGACATCCTTCAAAAGCTTCAAGAGGAAATAGATAATGGATGACACCTTCAGGAGTTATCAAGTATCCCCAATCATGTGAGGAGAATTTCAGGTCACAAAGTCCAGGTCAAAGATCATTTGAGGTCAACGACTTAGACTATGTTGTGGCGTCATCATCAAACACTCAACCTGAGGTTAAGTTTTTGATAATATAATTTTGAAAGTATATGTTCTCATTCATTGAAACTTAGACTAAAGAGTTATCAAGTATCACAAATCATATGACACAAAGTCAAGGTCAAAGGTCATTTTAGGTCAGTGTCACTTGGATTATGTTTTTCACAACTTAATATGAGAATTAATAAATCAATTCTCGGTACAAATAATAGTAAATAATTCTTCTGATGATCCTTAGGCAATATTCACTTCAAAATGCTGATTATATGCAGAGGATTTCATTTTGGGGGGCCTGCTAATGAGCCACTCTGCCTATAAATAATGTCCCAACCTCAATTTGTCATCATATTAAATTGCGTAATGCAGGCCAGACCGCAGAGAGCGTTTCCTTTGTTTCACTGCATACCGGTATGTCCGTCTAATGATGCTGTAAGATGTATACCGGTATATATATACAGTTAACTCTGCATAGGTAGAATCTGTTGGGAACGTAAACAAATAGTTTGACTTACATGTAAATGCATAATTTGACTTAGGAAGTGTGCATAATACATTTTTTGCATAGTTTGGTCAACAAATTTGATTCAACTTAACTGAAACTCAACTTATGCAACTTCAAGTTATACAAAGTAAATTTTATATTGATTATAATGATTTTAGTGCATGATAGCTGCAAAATGCAAACTTCAGTGTCCCCTTCTTGTGCTGTGTTACCGTCCCGTTTTCCCCATCTTTCCTTGTCCTTGCATTTTCTACTTTATTACAAGCTATGCTTTCCTAGGTTTTTTACACAATACAGCAAGCAATTATCTTCTTAGTCTCAATTGTATACTTTTACTGCATTGCACATACCATATTATGTATATTTTTATTTTGTTAATATTTTAATTGGAATGACTTTGTAAAACAAAGCTTTGTTACTTTATTTGCTGTTATTGTGGAAATAAATGAAATGAAATAGATATTGTAGATATTGTAAGATTTAACATGTTCTCCTTGTAACTTGGTGCAATGCTGTCCGAGATTTAGATTTGTGCTTAAAGGTAAAGACCAGTATTAGAAACACACCAATTTCAAAAAATGAAATGGAAGCTCTTATTACCAATCATGTGAAAGAATATGTTTTGAATATTACATGATGATAAAAAAATTGACGGGAAACCGCCTACTAATTGATATATTTGGAAAATTAGTGTATCTCTCGCCTGTTGAGAGATATGAAATGCATGTGTTGCGCACGTGTGTAGTCCCATATACATCTTTCTGTGTACAGTGCTTCTAACTTTATGAAGACTTGGCCAAATTTCTTATCATTTTGATGATTCCAGAACCTTGCAGTACATCTATGCTAGATGATCAACCTTTTCAACGTTTCTTTCACAATGCAATCGCATGACCATAACTGGTCTTTAGCTTTAATAAAATGGACATTAAACTTCAGACTATTTATTAATATATTTTATTGTCCGTGTTAGATGATTCATCAAGAATTCATGATAAATTTGATATGAAATTGAAAAGGGAGGAAGAAAAGAACAAGAGAGACCTGTATGTTTGAAGAAACAGGAGCGAGAGAGAGAGAGAGAGAGGGAGAGAGAGAGAGAGAGAAAGAAAGAAAGAGAGAGGAGAGAGTTGAATGTAAGACATGAGTTTAAAAAGTCCAGACCAAAGAAGAGAAAAAAGGACAAGAGATAAAGAAAGAGGTATAGAGTGATGGAAGAGAGGGAGTCACTTTTGGTCACATTTTCATAAATAGTTGTGACTGACTGATGTGAATAAATTGTAATATAAGTTAATGATGTTTGTTTGGATGATTTGCAACTTGAATCATTTATGAATCCTTATGATACAAAACAATCTAATTGATGTACATCATGAACAACAAATTATTCATAACATTTTAACCATAATTACAAGTAATCACTTACATGTATTTATTTGACTTTGATAAGCTATTAAACAGGCGCGGATGCAGGATTTCTTAGAGGGGGGGCCCAATTTTTTTTTTTTTTGCTCCCGCAAATTTGAAAATTGTGCCGGCCGAAAATTCGCTCAGTGGGGGGGGGGGGGGGGGGGGGTAGTGAGGTGAGCACTAATTATTATTTATTTTATTTTTTTTGGCCGGGGGGCACGTGCCCCCTGTGTCCCCCCTAGATCCGCCACTGTGTAATGTCAGGCAACAAAGACAACTTGCTAGGATCTTCTACTCCCCTTTTCTTTTGAGATCACCTTGTTGAATAGCATCTCTTTTAATGTCTACAATCGTCAAAATTCTATGTGCCACTTGTGAAAATAAGATGGATCACAATTCCACCTACTGACTGAAACCCGCAGCTACCCTCTACCAAAAGACGCTGCGGTGTTCGGTGTTCGGTGATCTGTGAGTATGCAAAGAAATGTGGACGGGAGGAATTTGTTAGAGCGCCATCTTTAGCTTGACATAGGTTTAATTTTACGCATTGTTTACATTTTCCCGCGACACTCATCTCATTCATAAACATAATTTTTTCGATGATTTGCCGTTTTCGACACCATTCTCAGCGAAAAATTGTGAGGCGGAAGAGCAGGAAAATAAAGGTAATTCGATGATATGATAAACTGATTAATGATCCTTGAATTCTGTACAAAAAGTGATAATTTGTTTCTTTTTGACTGACCTGGATCGAGAACCAAGCGCGCGCTAGCTCGTATTCAGCGCTGACCTTTCCCGTGTTGCAAGTGCTGTGTGTTGTGTGGGGCTGTTGAAGAAGATCTTACTCGAAATCGCGAAAACGGGCGTAAGCTCCAGCTCCCGGGAAGCTACAGAGTAAATGTACATCTAACTGTTATATAAAGATTAGTTGAATAGATAAATATGTTGTCCAGAAATTCACTTTTGTATGACTTGTTTGATGAATGATGATGTGTGCGAAAAAACTGCGATGTGAAACAAAGTGCCCGATGGTATTATAAATGAAATGACAACAAAAATATTGCTACACTACAGGACAAGACAAGAGTACGGCCCAGGGTCTGCTTGCTATTTAGAAAGTGTTTCGGACAGCGGTCCTTATGAATGGCGTGGTAAATTTGCTATGGTTTGCTTGCTATTTATAAGGGCCGCTATTCATAAAGGATCGCTGTTCATTTAATATTACACTTTTATGGATAGCGGTCCTTAATTATGGATAGCAAGCTTGACTCAGGATCACAGCATCTCTGCCAATTTGGTATTTTTGTTGATGTTGAGGGGGGGGGGGGGGGGGTTCTAAAATCTTTCGACTTAATGCTTCACATAATCACAATACATTGCATATTGATGAAACATCTAGTAGTACTGTAGTACTAGATTCCTAGGTAATATGTGGTGCATTTTTAGTGTTCAGTCAAATTTGACTTCTAATACTGTAATCTAGATCTATTTACGCCTAGAGTATGGCTATCTAGTCTGGTTACTATCTAAAACGGTTGAGGTAGCAAAGTCGTTATAATAGTCCCTACCTTGGAAACTAGTACAGAGTAATCACTGCCATGCTATCTAATAATATATCGTCAAACATGCTATCTGGGTGTTGTATTCTCTTGGTGCAATTGCGCAACCATTTACATGTAGGCCTACCCTCTGCTCCCTGTATGATTGCTCAAATTTACTCATTTAAAATGTTGTAATGCGGCTACTTAGAAGTTGTAATTGGCAACACAATGAAATAACTTGTCTAATTTTCTCAAGTTTTAACCAGTAACACAATAAAATTACCGTAGTTGATAAGGGTCTTTAAGTCTTTGGAAATATTTGAGATTGCCAAATTTAATGATGCTGTGTACATGTACATGTACATTTATGATTTACATGAACATGTACATGTAGGTCCATCACCACAGAAAATAAATAAGAAATAAGAAATTATCGGGATAAGATTCACATGCGTAAATCCACTTGCTCTCTGCTCTTACAAACACAAACGACTTACAAGAGTACAATAAATCACTAAAAATTTGAAGTGCTACAAATTATACAAATTTAATCTGCATGTAGCTATCTAGAATTTTTCTCTTCAGTTTTAAGTTTATTTACCTAATTACCAGTTATAGTATAAGGATTCATATTAAGAAGAGATGCATAAAATAGGTTTGACTATTCAGATAATGTAATGTGTAATATTGCTTTCTCCAATGGATTGTACTTTTAGGTGATAGATGATTTAAGTTGTGGGAACTACTGTTAGGTGCAGCAGTCTGTTTATTTGTTTCCTTCAGTCAGATAAACTGAAATCCTGCCCTCACAAGCTCACATCCAGCTTGGCCCTCTGTAAGTTTTTACACTCGCCGATAACCGTGATTGATAGCATACAAATTGCAGACACTTTGACCTTTAACCTTGCACATAGCTTTAGCCGCTCATTGCCAAGCAGCTAGGCCTCCCTGGCAATGAACATTGGAATGGAATGTGATCTATTAGTCTGCCTCGTTAGACCCTTTCAAATTCATTCAATCGCGTAATGTAATGGAGTATTCTACGATTTCTGCAAATGTATTTACAGTATGTTGCTATTAGAATTGTATTTGATAAATTTACAAGCAGAACAAATTTTCAGGGTTACTGTATTGCAGCATTTGCAAAAGCATATTATTTTGCTGAAATGTTTTACTACCGGTACTTGATATTTGTAATGAAAATGAAAGAAGTGGAATTTTTGAAATTTAATATACCGTACAAGAAATGTAATCAAATATTTTCGTCCACATAAACTTGACAAATTTGACAAATTTGACTCTTTTGTTTTGAGTCAAAGGAAGAAGTTTATATAGTAAATGTGCAACAAAACACCATTTCATTACAGTTTTGACACCTTCAAAATGCTACTTTAATGTTTTAAAATTTACCTGAGAGAAGGGTGCAACACACAGAGAAGGGTGATAACAATTCTGTTATTATGACAACCACTTTGTTTGTGAAGATTTTATGTTGGGTGGATTTGATAAGAAATGACATAACAAATATGATTATTATTCCTTTCATGTAATAGTATAGCAAATGGAAAGCAACTTGAAATGTAATAAGCTTGAGCATGGCACAAACATTTAAATTCTGTACAGGTGTGACTGAATTGGAACCCTAATTCTTTTGTTTACGACATCATTTTGGCAAATGTAGGAAAGAAAAAGTGGTAGCAATTATCTAGAAGGGGCTACGTGTGCAAGCCAACGTCACATGACTGCTTTCTAGGGAATTCTTAAATATGCTGATGGACAATAAAACAAAATTGAACCTGTCCAATTTGTCAAGCCAAGAATTTTGATCCTTCTGTATTTGTTTGAACTTTGAATATGTTGGCAATGAAATCTTAAAGGTAGGGCCACCACTGCTACCAATGCTGTAATGTGCTTTCAATTGCACCATCATCATGATTGTCATTCCCAAAGTTCTCCACTCTAGCTTTTTTTCTTTTGGGTTGAAACTGATTTAAAAAATAGAAACTATATGCATTTAGCCTCATGTAGGAATTTTAAAATTTGGGGGTCCAGACCTAGATTTTCGGCACCCCTGTGTCCCAGGCACCT
Source organism: Strongylocentrotus droebachiensis (assembly GCA_035222895.1). Classification (NCBI taxonomy): domain Eukaryota; kingdom Metazoa; phylum Echinodermata; class Echinoidea; order Camarodonta; family Strongylocentrotidae; genus Strongylocentrotus; species Strongylocentrotus droebachiensis. The sequence continues at coordinate 7,440 of JAVYIG010013123.1, forward strand.
GTTAGTGTATAGCCCTGATTATCATCATCATCACCTATCACTATTATCATCCTCATAATTATCATCACCATCATCATAATCATCATCATCCCCATCATCACAATCTTTTCATTGTCATCATCATCACCATAATTGCCATCATCATCATCATTGCCATCATCATCACCATAATTGCCATCATCATCATCATCATCATCATTTATTATCATTATCATCATCATTATGATCATCATCATTTATTATCATCATTATCATCATCATCATTATGATCATCATCATCATTATCATCATCATCATTATGATCATCATCATCATCATCATCATCATCATCATTATGATCATCACCATCATCATCACCATCATCATCACCATCATCATCAGCATCACCATCATCATCATCATCATCATCATCACCATCATTATCATCAGCATCAGCATCATCATCATCATCATGACCATCATTATCATCACCATCATCATCATCATCATCATCATCATCATCATCACTATCACCACCATCATCATCATCATCATCATCATTACCATCACCATCATTGGCATCAGCATCTTTAATCGTTTAAGAATGTTTCATTATCATTTTCAGTTAGATGTACATTACTTGGCAAGTGATTAACATTTTAAGAAATCAATCTATGTTTACATCGTGTAATTCTTCATGGTTTCTTGTTGAAATATTACATTTTCATACAAGTACACATGTACTTGTAAGTTACATCATTCATAGTACTAGTCTACTACATGCATTATGAACCAGTGGGTGACATCAATGATTTCAAGTCTGACACTTCATTGCATTTAACATACAAAAAACAGATACCTTCATCTCTAACAGTTATTAATTTGATTATTTTTATATTAATGTTGCTATGGCAACCACCACATTGCCTAGCAACATGGCATTAAGCTTCTGCATTCTACCAGTATGTCTCCATAATAAAATACCTTCATGCATCTACTCACAGCTAGTATACACCAGGCAGTACTGCTGTTGGGGGCAAAGCTGTGTACTTCTGGCGCTTGAAGAAAATAATTGTTAGTCTGGTAAGCAGACTTTATAATAATTTTGATTTTCAGTATAACGAAACACTGTGTGTTTAAGGATGTGTATATGTACAATAGCAGGGTCTGCTTCTTTGTTTTTATGGAAACTCAGTTTAGATGTTTTATAGAAAATGTGCAATTTCATAGTGATAATGATTTTTTCTTCTTCGATCAAATCTCCTTTTTTTGTCCTCCAGAGTTTATTGTAAAGCTTTTAGAGAGCTTCTTTTCTTGATGCACCTGTGTTGTTTATCAATGTAAAATGATATTATATATCATTATTGTACATGATTCATATTAAAAACAATGCATAACATTGATTAATGAAACATTCTATACGTAATTCTGAAAGATATTTTTTGTAAATATAATTACGAAGGTAATAGTCGCAGTGGGTCGATTCATTTATTAGCGGAGGGAGTCGTAATCAGTCTCGTTGAAGGCAACTGAGTGCACAACTAGTTCATTCTTGGCATACCAGTTACCGTCATGTGACCATAGCAACCGTCTATTACCCTTTACTTTAGAGCCCCCTGTCTAGTGGGGTAAATTATGCACAGGGGGAAAGAGAAGAGAAGAGATGCTATTTTTGTAGGTAGTGTTATTAGAAGGCATGAAGCGCAGAGGGAAATTTACAGTTTATTCCTGCCTGTATTCAATACAATGTAATACATATTATATCCATATTCATTGTAGGCATTTATTATTTTATTTACAAAACTAATACTGTAAACAATTTGCTCAGGAAGGATGTAAAATTGTGTCTTACCTGTAATATGACAATCAGTTTATTGTTTATTTAAATCTTTGCAGACAAAACAATTTTTTTTTCTAATCTACAATTTACTGCTTTCAGGATACAAAGGAAAGTTTTTGATTATTTGAAACAAATGGAAATTTATGTTGGTTGTCTTTCCTCTTTCTTTTGCATCACACATATGTAATTAATATTTCACTTAGTCAGGATGTGAATTTAGAAGATGAACTTGTCTACTATTTCAATTTTACATTGAGCATCTGACCCATGTTCAATATCATCAATTTAGCAGTGAGGTAGGACTCATGGAACCAAGAAGGAATCATTATTAGGACCAGGATGAAAAGTAGAGGAATCAAACGAGCAATGATACTCATAGATGAAAGCCATGAAGAGGAAGGATGAATAAATGCTCCTGGAAATAATTAAAACGTTACAATGGGACCGGCAAGGATGTAGGAAAAACAAAGGAGGGGAGATATTAAAAAGGAAAGAAGAGATTGAAACTGCATGGTAGGGAAAGGAGAATGATGCAGGGATGCGAGAAGATGGAATTAGATATCAGATGAGTGGAGGAAAGAAAGGAAGTTAGAAAGGATAGAAGAAACAAGAGAAAAAAAAGGTGAAAGAAGTAAAAGCAAAAGAAGAGAAGGGAAAGAAAGTAAAATAAGTCTAGAGGAGTTGAGAGGAAAAAAGAATGGCAGAAGAAGAGGAGAAGGGAATGGCAAGGAAAGAAAGAAAAAGGGAGAACATAACATTATCATTAGACGATTGAAATGAGGGTGGGAGTAAGGAAAATTAAATAGAAGTGATGATAAGAGGGGAAAGGAGAGAAGATAAGGAAAGGGAAGTATAGGAGTTGAGGAAATGGAATGAAATAAAACAAAATGAGACAAGAGCGAGGGAAATGAAATATAGGAGATGAGATGGGGTAAATGAGAGAGGATTGAGAGCTAAGGAGCAATTGGTAAATGGATTCTGAGTTGCTCTGATAATTGTCTCTGCTGTGAGAGAGTGAGTTTGTTCAGCGGCTGTAGATGTGTGAAATGATGCATATTATTATGACCAGATCTGTGCAGTGGAAAGCGTATTTGATATCCACTACATGTAGCCATTCACTGTACTTCGATACAATCATGCAACCATATTGAATTGGATTATGATGATTGTGAGCAGTGGAGAAAAAAAAAATCACGTTTGTAATGTTAATATATGCTTCTTGGAATGTAGTTAACAGTATATTGATATGCACTGAAAAGAATTAATGGAAACATTTTTTTCATTTATATGCATGTACAGTTTACTAACAGAATACTAAAAGGTCTGTACATTAATTGTAAAATATTAAATACTTCAGCTGCTTGACACATAAGATTAACTGACATTGAGCTATAGATAGACTTTCATTGTACATGCATGTTCAGACTGTATGCCTATTTCTTTATTCATGTACCTGTAGGTTTATATGCTACAAAATATATATTTAAAATGCAAGTGCATCAGACTTTCAAAATATGGCCTTGATTTGTATATTGATAGTCTACAATATTCCATATGGCTTGTCAATAATTCTGTACACTTTTATGTACTGTGGACATGAAAATATATGTACAATCTTTGTTACTGTGCAATGTTCACAATATTATGAAAGCAAACTTCTTTGCAAACATGATTTGAAAGATGATATTTTAATAGCTTTTCCATCCTCTCTTTGCTTGCAGAGTTGATGCATTCAACATCATCCTATTCAATGGCATGGAAGTGGAAGACTGGAAGTATACATCACTGAATATTGAACAACAATATATCTCATATCATGGCCGGCTAGGTGCTGGCAAAAGAGCTCACAAGGATTTGATTTCTCTTCAGTAATAGCGAGGAGCAGTAGAGCTAAGGGTCGGCAGTGCTGAACCCAGTATTGACCTGCTACTATTATTATAATGGAACCTAGCACAAGTCAGGCTCGAGCGGAGGGTCAGGAGACTATCGAGCCGGCATCGTCGTTTGTAGGAGAAACGAGGACTATTATGGAAAAGGAGGTTAATGCCAAGGAGAGCGAAGGGCTATCTGACCAGGAGGAGAGCGTCGATAACCGTGAAGTAGTCGAAAACAAGATGGCTGCTCAGGAGGAGTCTACTTCTTCTAGTGCGGAGGAGAGAGCAGACTGTGGGCAGCGTGCCCAGCATCTTGTGTTAGAGCATCAGTCGGGGGAGGAGGATGATGAGGACAGAACAAAGATGGCCGCCAAAACAAACATGGTAGCGTGTATGGAGCCTGAAGGGGAAGCAGGGGATAAGAAGGGGGATAGGAAGGGGCAGGATTTCCCCGTGCAGTTCAGGGTGCAGGAGACAAACTTCAGTAAGGGGCAGCTGAAACTAACGCTGAAAACAATGAAGGAAGGAAAAGTGGTGAAGAATAAGAAATTGAAGGGGGTTGCAGGGGGAAGTAAAACCAACATGAAGGCCAAGAAAGGGAAGGTGACTGCAAAGAAGATGGTGAAGAAGGTAAGATTTCTAGTTTTTATGTAATACCTGAAGATGTAATGTAATCGATCATCTTATCACTACTTGCATCAATTGCTTTCCAAATAACCTACATGTACATGTATATAGCATTGTATTCATGTGGGTCTTGGGGGAAATGGTTAAGCAGCAAAAATGAATTGGCAATGTATTATGTTAGTTGTCATTTTATTGATAAATGTTTGTACAGTTTGTATAGCATAATATTCATACAAATAACATAACATATAGTCAACTTTAATACATGTACAGTACATGTATACATGTAGCTACTAGCTCGATGGTTGCATGTATCAAGCAGATGGTGGCAAGTCCAGGCTGAAATGGAATGAAAGAAAAATATTAATTATTTATTTATTTTTATCTCACTTTATTTGTAGATACACCCTAACAAAAGAAATATTTGTTCACCAACTGCACATGTTTACATGTCTGCAACCAATGCTGGTTTACTTGTTAATAAAACAGGTGCATTAAAAACATCTTTCAGTTGATATTTTAGAATTGAAATTCAGAAGAAAAAAAGACTCTATTAATTTGACAAGCTTACAGGATGCTCTTAGATATGTTCTTCCACCAGGATTTGAGTCTTAAATATTGAGATTTGATATTAATAGGTAGGACTCATATAACTCTCAAACCAGCAAAATTAAATAATGTAAGTCTAGCAGCCTATTGTCACCATCACAATGAAAATTATACAAAAATGTAGTCTGAAAAATTACAATTAATGTATGTCTGTTTGAGACATGTACAGTGATTAAAATGGTATTCTAGAGGATTGTATTTTTCAACACCTTTGCTTTGTTGTAATGCTCAATTAAATAATTTGCAACCTTCTAAAATAAAAACAGTACATGTACATGGAGGTTGCCGAAATCACAGCGTTTCTTAATTTTTGAAAAGTGTGGGTTGTTAAATTGTATATTGTCCTATTTCATCTTGTTGTCTTCCAAGAACCCATTGTGATGGGCTATTCACCTGTTATGTATTGTAATGACATCTTTACAGGTAGAATCCACTTTGCTCACACTATGTGGTGCTATGTCCGGCAATCAATACTTGTTTTAGGGTCATCAAGAGTGCATATTTTCTGCTCATGTATAATTCTGGATAAACTGGGTAACTTCAACTGTACTTTAATTACTCTTAGACCAAACACATATATATTATTAATTTCATTAGGAATTGAAGCATATCCAGAAAACAAACCCTAGAGTAGACCTCTTGTGTGCCTACAGCATACAAGGACATCGCAATAGAGTCTGCTTGGTACTTCCCAATTCTGATTGTCTCAGAGTTATATTATCAATGTGCCTGGATGGTTCTTCATTTAATTAATTAGTACCCCAACTCTCTACTGATCCATGGTCTAGCTACATGTACGTAATTAATATTTTGTCTAACTTTGTCTTTATCTGCTTCCCAGTTCATTTCATTCCCAATTGGGATTCTTGTTTCAGTCGGTCTAATATTTTCTACATTGTATTTGGTTCGAAGCTTGCTGAACTATTCATATAGTAGTACCAATATTCTGATTGAGGGTCTTGTGAGACTTACCCTTATTATACCTTACTATCATAGTGTGGAAGATAGAATGAACAGTAAAGTTTTTTAGACCATATGGAAATGCAACAAAAGTTATGGTTTCATCACATACATGTAGTGATTAAATATAACACCAACTTGGGCTTAGACGAAATGAAACTAAATGCAACATACGTGATCTGGACCCCAAAATTTCAAAACTTCAACAGGGGCCTGCATGCACACACACCCCCAAACTTCATCATGAACCCCTGGACACTTGGACCCTGGATATGACAAATGCCCTGGTGACATTTATTATTTTGTCAAGAATATAGGGGTGGGGTTAGGATTACAAATGGTTTTAGGTTTAAAGTTAGATGTAGGTTTAGGCTTGGGTTGAGTGTTTGGTCCAGGGTTGAAGCTAGCAATCCTACCAGTTAGGAAACAGACCTCTGATCATTTTTTTGGCGGAGCATTTGTCGCATGTTGCATACAATCATGGAGCCCTGTTCAGCCTTCCCTGAATGATTGATAACCTCACCTAACTGGATTGCATCCATCCTTGACCAATGAGATGGATGTCTAATTATCCAAAGGTTTGTTTTAGATGCATCATTAAGCATTTAATGATGATTCCTTGTCAAAAAGAAAATGGCTGAAATATTTGTGATTGATTTCTGTTAGGTGGAATTCTTGAGTTCATGAATTTGGAATCTAGTTTCCATCCATGGCTGGTAGAAATACTATGTCCAAATTTAAGACTGTGTTTATGACGTATACTGAGCGTATCTGAATCTTCCTTGCATACATTAGAAAAAGATCTCTCTTTTTCTCAATTTGAGAGTGAGATAATGATTGGGGCTTCTGATTGATAGCACTGTATGTATCTGAGTAAGCTCTCGTCCGTTACGTCATAGCGCCACCCATCGGCTGCCTGTGGGTAAGGAGGAAGACGGCTTTGACCCCATGTTCCACCCCCGTCACATCTGCAGCTAGCTATACTCCCAAAGCGGGAGTCATAAACCATGTTTTCTTCCTCGGGATAACCAGAGCATCTCCACAAACTGCTTACACAGTGAAATACATTGTAGTACAACTCCTGCTTCCACATCAACTCGAATTGGAGACGTACATCCCACAGTTGCAGTCGAATCATTCTTTTACCTGTTATGTCTACGTTTCGTGTCTCGCCCTCGCGATTTCGTTCATCCTGTCTTCATCAGAACGCCCCCAAGTAGCGCTCTTCTACCTGGGCTGAGTGTGTGGCTAATTATGAAGCATTAGGATACATACATTATGCAAGGCAGTAAAACCGTCTGGATCAAGTTAACACAACTCTACGGGACAGGTGACATTCATTCACTGTATGTGCGTGAGACGATGTACTATCTTGATCGACTTAACATCTAAGTACGTCTTTTCTCGCTAAATTCTGTATTGTCTGCAGCAACATTGCTTTCATCCCCTTTATTTTCAAAGCCAGACACTCATTGATATGATCGGAGCTCGTCTTTAGTCATCAAGGGCAATTTTTGAAGTAAAGTAAAAAATATAAAAAATTGTGGATGAAGTTTTTATGAAGTTTGTGTATAAACTGGAGGCGGATAGGAACATTTACATGTTTGTCTGAATGGAATATTAGTAATTCAGGATTGGGATGAGCTGAATTTTACATCTTTCATCAGGAATATTTGCTCTCTTACACGTCGTCGCGCCATGCATGGAAGTCTGAATGTTCTTGCAGCGAGGAGCATGTTTCCCACACTGGCTTGAAGCGTTCTCAGGCGACCTAATGAATGCTGAAGTGTGTCGAGTCAGTAGGCTGTGAACTTTGACCTCTATTTTCGGCTTGGGGGAATGTGAACGCTCATGTAACAGGGAGACTACAAGAGAAACAGAATAACAACCAAAACTCATGTATGTTCATGAAAAAAGGTTCAGAGCTCCTGTTTCAAGATTTTTTAAAGGGATTTGTGTCTGAGCAGAGAAGGGATGCGTATGATGAGAATTCATACGATGTCATTGCTCTAAACTCATCTATGGAAACCTGAAACTTGTGAAATTCATGAATCTTTTCATCCTGATAAAGTGATAATTGATGAATTGAAGGAAAGGAAGCTTTGGCTCTGAGCTTTGATAGGATTCTAGAGGAATCTTTGTTCTTCATTTGAGATTATTTTGGGCCACCTAGGCCAGGTTTGGATAAATGCTGAACCTTTGGGTGGTGAGTATTATATGAGATAAAAACACATGAAACACTCAGCAAACAAAAGAAAGTGGACACTATTTATTGATAAGATTTTCAAATGAATATGTAATATAAACTTATCTTTCATATATCAAAATAAACATATATTAATCCTTTTTAAGATGATAACATTCACGCATGAGTAAGCATATCCATTAAATAATAAATTAACGTTTGGATGGCTACCGCTCTATTTTTGCAATTCTTTAACCAGACCTTCTAACCGTAAATGAATGTGCCGATCCAATGATCCAAGCGTGAAAGTTTAAAACTTGATCTTCATTGATGTTGATTTTTTTATCTTGAATTTGACATGTACTTTATTATCTTTTATTGACAGGTTATAAGAAATTTTTGAGCAATAAAGAGTGTTCCCTTTCTTTTTTTGCTGAGTTTATAGAAAGCAATGTAAAGTAATTTGCATTTGAGATTGAAATGTAAAAATCTCCTCTGTAAACATTTTGTGCATACATCAGCCCAATATTTTCAAGCTCTGTATGTCTGAATGTTTAATACTGTACATGTACTGTATAGTAGACAGTAAACAAAAGACAGACAAACACATGGACAGTGTAATACACGTTACCGGTACTTTTTTTCATTGTGATAATGCTTTGAAGGTTTTATCTACATGTACCTGTTGACCTTCAGATTTATCCACAGTACCATATGTTGCTTCAAAGAGTTAAAAAATATTGAAATTAACAGTTAAATTTACCCCCTTCTCCCAAAAGTCACCTTACATAAAGAACAAAATGGCCCGAATTCACAAAGGAGGTTTGTCGACAAACCTCCTTTTGTTTCGCCAAACCTCCTTTTGTTCTTTACAAACCAGGTTTGTAAAAAACGTGTAAAAACGCGTCATATGACATACAAAAACCAAGGTTTGTCTACAAACCTCCTTTGTGAATTCGGGCCTACGGGTTTAATATTTTAAATATATATTTACCCATTGCATCATATAGAAATTTGTTAAAAATATCAATCTTGACTGTTTCTGTAGTTACATTCCAATCGATCATATCTTTAAGTCTGTGGCTGGCTGCCAGCAACCCTTTTTTAAATTTGCAGTCAATATCATCACTTTCCCTTTGTACCTCAGGCTAGCCAAATTTGAAGAAAAAAAGTATGTGGTTGGCTGAAATTACAAGCAATTTCCTCTAATAAATCCATACTGTCTTCCTTCCCAAACTGTGATATCATAGACTGTACAGTGTACATGCACATGCATAAGACCTAACATCCTATCCAAAGGACGGGTCATGCCCTGTCCTACGTTATTCATCTGATGTCTTCAAAGTTAATATCAACATTTTTTATTTTTACAGGGACAGTTTTTAGATTTCTCCCAGAAAAGGTGAGATTTTCAGAAGGAATCTTGATATTTTAAAGGAAAACAAAAATCCTGGGTTGTCTTTTTAATAGGTTTCCATAATTAAATGGCTCTCCTCGCTCTGGTGTGTATTTTTGTCTCCGCATGCCTCGATCATGCACGTGACTCTCATGTTCTTGCATAAAGCCTCCAAATAGAATTCTAACGAGATTGAGACAAACGACTGATATCTGCTGAAAGCATTGACGCTTAAACTGGGACAGGAAGTGATCAAAAAGGCGCGAGGAAGAATTCAATTTTGGCACCCATGTTCGTCGTCTCGAGATTACAGCCAGGGTTGAAGGTCGAGGGTATTTCCTTTTCAGGCCAGCGTTTCCAGGCCACCATTTAGACCCCAGCTAACCTCAAGTTCAGTACTAAGCGGTTTGCATGTCCTTTCAAAGTGCCGATTTTACCCCAGATGGCCAAACGGATTTGTGGGGCTGTTCTTGGTGAGTTGCTTGTAACTTGGTTTTTAAAGATACAATTGAGTTCTGGTTATGAAATTATCTGTCTGGAAGTGATAGAGAAAGGTAGTTCATTACAAATTGTTTTGGATATAAAAATGATTAGAAATTGATTGATTCTTGCTGAAAGTTACGTGCACTACACAGAAATGAGTATATGGAACTACACACAAGTGTGGCTGGAAAGGTTGGTCCAAACTTTTCACTTATTTCCAGTCATATGGGGGCATGTGAAACGGCTTTTTTCAGGGGATAATGATATTGTTTCAAACTGATATGAAAACTGTAAGATAGCTCAGAAATGATTTATTACCTCGTTACCAGACCCAGGACCTTCTCTTTAACAGTAGCCTTTGCTCCAACGTGATTTATAGATCTGCTGCACCTCCGCTATTCTTGTATTTCAAGTTCATTCTATTTGGTGTCATGCCGTGTCCCACCAAGGCCAGGCTTTGATTGCGATTTGATCTTCAGTTCCTCAATTAATGGCGTGTTGTGCTGGTAGTTTCATCGGTACATGTGTGTGTTCAAGAACTTTGAACCTTCACGCCTTTCATTTACATGTAATTCCCTTATTATTGTTATCATAATTTATTCCATGCGTTATTGGTATACAAGAACATTATACTTTTAATTATGAAAACTGTTGTATTTCATCCCCTACATTAGGTCAGGGAGTATTGTAGGTGTGATTGTGGATGTTAATTACAAAATATTTAAATATCATGGGATTAAGCCATATAGCATTGATAAATATGGTTATCATTGGACTACAACATGGAAGTCTGATGTAAGAAAGTATACACAATACTACACAAGTATTTGACTATGCTCCCACTTCATTTATAAGAGAATGCGTTTAAAAAAATCCCCCTCTAAGGAAAACAGAGAGAGAACGTTGACGAATACATTGAATCTTATTGTCACAATTAATCAATTTGGAAAATATTGTAATCTCTAATCATAAAGTGGTCTTCATTGATGAATAATTGTCATTAGAATACAAATATGTTTTTAGAGATTAAGTTGTCAGAAAAATGTTTAAATTTGTCTAGACAGGACATCCTCCTTTCGTCTTGTGGAAATCTCTCTCTATTATTAGAATGTTCATCAATTAGCATGACTAGTATTTTAAGATCTCCGGGACATGATTACACAAGGAAGCTTCCTAGATCATCGGACCTCCAGGCCTTCCGAATGTTTCCTAGATCATCAGACCTCCAGGCCTTCCGAATGCTTCGTTCATCAATGCTAGCATGCCTAGTCGCATCTGTTAAATCTTGAACTAATGTAGGGTCTGTTTTGTTATCCATGAAGAGTTCTGTTTCATTAAACAGTGGTCTTCAATTTATTTCTGCATTTCTTTTATGTTGTCTTGGTTGATGTATCTGAAAATAATGACGCAAATCAATGCCTAACATAATATAGAAATTGGTCTGTTCCATCCCCTTCGCTTCTTTATGTCATTTTATATTTCTTAGATGCTTCTTTTGTCACTCTTTGTTCGTATTTTTCCTTTTCATTTGCTATCTCTTCTCTTGATGTCTCTGTTGTCTTCCATTTTTTTTTTTATAAATCTTTTATTTTTGTGCTCTCTGTATTATTATCTTTCTCTTCCTGTTCCACTGGCTATATATGAATTAAGTCTTTCCAATGTGACCCTCTCTCAAATTGTAAGTCTGTCTTTGTCTCTTTCTCTCTTACTCCTCCTCATCTCTATTTCTTATCTTTTCTGTCTATCCATCTCTTTCTATCTCCTCCTCTCGAGAGGGTATTTCTTACAATCCGCATCCGGATCCTTCCTCCACTCATCCTCCTCATCTGCTCCGAGCCAGAAGGCTCTTAGCTCTGTGTTAAAGTATATTAGTTAATGCCTTTTTGGCTCCAGATAGATGTCCGGTTTCCAATAATCAGCGCTGTAACCAAACACTGCTACTCCCCGTCTCCGTTTCATCAAAAACTCATAAAAGCTAGGAAAAACAATGTAAGTAAGTAACCCTATCACTTGTCAGACCCTCTCCAGCTTGTACTTGAGCGAGACAATCTCCTTAACGGTATTGCCTAAAAACAAAAGCTCTGCGCCAGCTCGAATTGCAAGTAATTATGTCAGGGCCCGAGTAGGAGTGTAGCGTGCAGGCTGTTTATTAATCAAGGGCTGATACTGAGCCGAGCCTTAGATGTTGTATTGGGAACGCTGGATTATGATGAGGGAAGAAATGACAGGTCATTTGTCTCAGTGTACATGAATGATGCTCTAAAAGAATGATTTCTTAATGCTAGGCAGTCTACTTTCTTGGCTCTTTATAATGTTTTGTCTTTCCTTTTATTCTGAGGGTATTGAAATAATAATAGGACTTGAGTGTTAAATTAAGTGCTGTTCAAAGTTATCATTACCCTAGCTTTAACCTGGATGGAGAGTGGCAATTGTAAATCGATGACTTACAATTGATGACTGGGTTGTTAGTGCCCTTACTGGAATTTGAATCATATACCCTTAGTCTGGAGATGTATCTGTCTGCTACAGTCTGGGGATAGCAATCTGGACTCATCTCATAGATTTAACATTAATTTTGTGTCTTACATGTATCTTCCTCTATACATGTACTGTGTAGGTAGTATCATTACTGTGGAATCTGTGTATCTTTTGCACACACTTGTCTCTTAGTATGTTAGCTTAGTGACATCATTTTTCTTCATTATTTCCCTCCTTCAGAACATCCTCGTCTTACGAGTGTCCTTGTCTGTCCAATTAATTACATTCATGAAGATTAATTACCTTGCACTGCCTCCGGTGATGAAACACTTGTAGATGTACATATAGAGCAAGTAGTGTGTAGATGGCACTAGCTAGCTGTGACCCTATGCAACGCAGAATATGTAGTCCCATATATGCATTTACCTGTATGTCCTCATCTGCTGGGAAATTTTTAGTGTAATTGTGAGATTTTCATCAAGGTTTACTTTCTGAAAAAACAAAGAAAATTGAGAAAAGTACAAAATTAAACCTGTAGACATTGTTGACAATAACGAACATGATTAGAATGTAACTACTGTACTTCTCTGACATTAGAAACTCAAAGAGATTTAGATTTGAGAATTTCTAACTAAACACTTTGGAATCATTCAAATACAAATACCATCGCAATCGATGGTACTGCAGTATGGATGTTACCCACCCCTCCTGTTGCCGGAAAAGGGGTTTTCCCTACCTTTTTTTTACAACAATATCTTTCCTGTTAATTGATTTATTACCTCTTAACCATATGCCCATGAGTGTTTGCGCTGATATACTCTTTCAATCATGTTTACAAAGTGACATGCAATTATTTAGAAATGGGACAGGAGGAGAACCCCTTTTAGACATTAGACCAGAGGAATGTATGTTGTACATGATATCCACAGTATTTAGTGATGTGATTATACATTTTAAAAGAAGTTGTTTAGACATTATATGAGAAATAAATGATGTACAGTAACCCTCTATTGTGAAATAGATTGGAGTTGTTTGAACCAGAAAACTATAAATAAAACACATACAAATCTTGCTTGATGCTAAAAATTACTAAAATCAGAAATTGGAAGCCGAAATGGAACTATACGTTCATTAGTCAGAATATCCATACCCTTTTGTGATTATAAATTAGCTGTTTTACATCTTTAGCAGATATTCTTTCCCTTATTTTCTTCATAATCTCTGCCCTTTTTTAAGGATTCTGGTAGGATAACTGAGAACTTTGCTTTTTTTCATTAGTAGAAGTAAATTCCACTGTATCTTGACTTTACAGCAAGTTCTCACAACTTATACAAAGATTACTTCCTTGATTATGCAATACAGTGACCTCAAATATGGAAATTGACCATGGAGATTTGCAAATCATTTCCCTCACCTAAAAAGGAAGGAAAGAAAGTGAAATCAATCTTGTTAACCTTCAGTATTAAATAGATTGGTCATTCTCTCAGGAAGAAAACCAAATGTCATTGCACATCCTCTGGTGAGAGGTATTGTGTTATGTCTTTGTTAAAGTAAATGAATTAATTCACCTTCTAAGGCTCTCTGTATAATGTACCGTAAGTTATTCAAATACTGAAGCTGTTCCAGTAGCACTGTTCACAATTCATCATTGATACATGTTTGAGATAGCGTTTGGAAAACGTTAAGTTATAGGGAATGGGTGAGTTTAACCTCGTATGAAACACTTGCTTGTAAGTTAGTTAGAGGATACAATAACAGGAGAGTATGCTTCCTGTAGCATCAACACAACAATGGCTTCTTAAAATGATATACCATGAAAGGGGTTCCACCAAGGAAAATCGATTATGACAGTCTCAAGTAGATTTCAAAATTGAGAAACATCAGGGCTTGAAAACAAGAGAATGTATAGATGTCATGGAAGACCCTTCAGAGATATCTACATGTATAAATTTCCATCCGAACACTATACATACATGTAGGTGGAGAAGATGCAGCATTCGTATATATTCTGAAATAAACCGTTGTTGAAGACGTAGGATTGTGAAGTGTGAACAGACAGAGTAGATCATTCATGCTTATCTTGCTATAAGAGATTAAATTGCAGGTCAATAAGCGATATTAGAATGAATGATCTATAGACATCCGATGACTCACTCACTCAAATAGCAATTGTATCCTCCATTTTATCTTGTCTATAGCAGTGTATGTTAGAATGGTTTTATTTACCAGTGATATCGCGGAAATGAAGATAGGGAGAAAGCGAGAGAGAGAGAGAGAGAGAAAGAGAGAGTGAGAGATAGAGATCGAGAGACTGACAGAGACAGAGGGAGGGGGCTCTAGATCAATTGGGATAAAGGCCCTTTTTATGCAGCTATATGTATACCTCAATATAGACCTTCCCATATTTAAAAAAAACAATTATTATGAGGCAATTGCATCCACAGCATATAATGAGTTTTAGAGGCAAAAGCAAGTGTTTGTCCAGATTGTAGTTTATAGAATTATGAGGACAAATTACAACTAATATTGAAATGCTGGTCAGCCCACCACACATCTTTCATGAAGGCATCCCCTAGCTCTCTCCTACCCCACCCCACCCCTAGGGGAATGGGAAGGGAAAGGAAATCATTTAGCTAACAAATTGGTGCTGATTCCTGAGGTGTGTACCGAGCATTTCCTGTCATTGTGTTGACCTGATAAGGTCACATTGCCTCTATTGTCTACCAGCAGATTGTAAACAACCAACTGGGCGCCTAGTCTAGGACTGCAGACTCGGCTGGCTGGAATAGGGAGAATGTCTGTGGATGGGTGTTGATCGATAGCAGTGCAGAACGCATGTACAAGGATTTGGTCCAGCTCAAGTTTCCAGGCACAAACCCTTGCAAATCATTCATTCTACAATGTACATTTTTACAGAGTTTTGAACTTGAAGACTGTAGACTGGTCCCCAGTTTACTTGTGCAGACACAGCCATTGGGCAGCAGGGTTAGACTTTACTCAAGACGCAATGTATTTTTTGTTGAGATGTGAAATTAGAGGCTTAATAAGGAACTATCTGGTTCATGAACGTAATGGGTTAAAATATTATTGGGGGCAACAAACTCATTAAATTTATGTACAGTGCACATGATTGTATTCAAGCATTCAACAACACCCAGTACACACAATGTAAGATCATGCCAGGGGCAATTTCAATTAATATGTACTCCCCATAAATCCCTGCTTCGACCACCTCAATAATGCTAATCTTTAAATAACTCTGCGTAATTACAAGCAAATATTTATACCCTTCATCAGCATTCATTCCTCTCCTGCTCAATGGGAGGTCATTGCAACTCTCCATTCTAATTGAGGAGACAGTTAGCGTTGTTTTGTAACTGTTTACTGATTCCTGACCTCAACTATTCATGGGGTGTTGCTAATCCCTCCATCGTCCATCCCACCAATTTACCCCCTCGCGAGGTCACTCCAGACCAGGTCGTGGTGTAATCACATTTCACAGAATAATAAAACATATCCCGAATACGTGCCCATTGATGTCTAATTTGATTTAACCTTATTTGTTATGCTGGGTTAATAAGGCATATTGTCTGTCACTGATGTGTCTTGCATTTAGTGTTGAATCAAGCGACAGTCGGCAGCTTTGTCTGTTGGGGATTGCAGACATGATGTCGTTTTGTGATAAAGGAGATAAAATAGATCAGGAATGGAAAAAGATATCATGCATGAATGGTCTGCTTGGTTTGGATTGTTTGGTAATAAGGTCATGTTCCGTGTTGTTTATTTATCTGCTCATCAGTGACATACTTGGAGTGATGGTATCAGAATCATTGATATCGGTATGGTAACCAAAGCATGAGTCTATTTTAAGATTTGCTGTAATTGAGCAGTGGATTTTTATCTGGATATCATCTACACGTGGCCTGCATTTTCATGTTGTTACCATGCTGGTGCTCTCTTTTGACTCACATGTGTTTCTATACCAGTCAGATTGTTGATGACTACTTAAGAAACATCATACTGTAAGTGCTGAAATAAATAATAAACCCATCTGATTCTGCAGGTAGCTGCTCCTCTTCTTGGATCATGATTTGATCTATTCCTGCTATAGGATAATATGAAACGTCAAGTGCCAGGAATTGCTAAAGAGACTATCAACTTTGTCTGAGATGCTGTGACAGAAGACGTGTCTTTTACGGATACGACCATTTCTTGTGAAAAATTGTGTATTCAGTCATTGCAGGTTTATAGAACTTTGATGGCAAATAGTTGTCATGCTTTTGAAACCAAACATGAAAAAAGTGATGGTGGTGATGACAGCATAGCATGATTACGTTTTATCAACCCCTTCCTTTTCTGATCAATTATTTAAACTGTAACATTTTCTACAAATACTATACATGTAAACATTGGAATATTACTTGTGTCCAAAGTACTTTCATCAGTGATCTTGAATGAGTGAGTTCCTGCACCATTTGTTCTCTTAGAGACACCATGATGAAGCACATTATTGAAGCCAAGTCCCTGCTGGTGAGTTCAGTTCACTTTGAAATCATGTTATGTTGAAGAAAAACAGTTTTGTTTAGAAGTCTTGTATCATCACTCAGAAATATTGACCTTTATTCTGTTAAGATGACTAAGAAATTTTTAGTCACGTATGTTGAGATTACTGTACTATTTGTTAACAGAATATAAATATAACCCTGATAGAACTGTAAAATTTGTGTAGGTACATGTATTACTAACAATAAATATATGTTGAAAGTGCGTTGAATGACAGGGTATGCTATTTACAAGCTACTTCCCAATGCATTTACCTATTGTGATAGTAAACATGTACATGTAGGCTTATGTAAAGATTAGTTTGTAGGCTAATTGTTTAACAATATCACATTGATCATACTGCCCTCATGAGACCATGACCTGCCAGCCAGCCAGGTTCCCATCAGACCTGAAGGGTCACATTCCTTCAGTCTCCTTGTAAACACACTCAAATGACTTCAATCAAATCAGTTCTATGAATCCCAGAACTTCTAAACAATTTCACAAATTATCTGGATGATTTTACATTTGTAGATTAATTTTTCTTGTTATAAATATAATTTAAATTTGAAATTGAAAAAATAGCTGATGACAGTTTTATCACCAGACTCACAATTTGCTTGTATTGTTAATGTTATATAGTTATTGACCTTGATAACAGTGTGGATTTAGTAAACATTAAAGAAAAATGATAGACTTGCCCATCAAATATGTTTTCAGCCTTATGTGGGTGGGGGGGGGGGGGGGCCCTTTAATCCCAGATTCTTTTAATAGAAAATGAAAATTCAATCTGATTTTTTTGTTTTAACTTGAGAGGATTTTAAAGTCATCGATGGCCGTGAATTATAACTTGGTTGCAACATAATCACCAAGTAATTACAGGATCATAGAAGAAACATATGACGTGATGACCTTGTTCATTCGGACTATATAAAACATTCTTTTCTTCTTGACTCATTTATATTTTCAGAGTCCTAGACAGGACAATGAAAGGAAGGCTTTCTTGGAAGGCATTATATTTCTTACGAATTTGATTGTTCGCTTTATATTGGTAAAGGTTTCAATTCTTTTAGAGTCTGTTCGGGTATCCTAGATGGCCTCATGACTTCTAAGAATGTAAAGCAATATATGTGAGAAAAACCCTCCCCCAAAGGCTGTTTACGACCATGTGACAAGAGATCCATTCACACCAGAAGAAAATTGTTTTAAATGGTTGTGACAGCTATTTTACCTGACTGCTAAGAAAGCATAAATGCTTGTAAGTAAACAACCAGACAGCCGACGACTGTAGGTCCTCTCCGAGGAACCTGGTAGTGAGGATTAATGCCTTACCAAAGGGCATGCACTAGCACATCGACATGGTTTCGAACCCGGGTCACTAGATTACGAGACGACTGAGCTATCGCTGTCTCTGTAGTGGAAAGGTGTTCAGACAGGATTAATATCATACAAATAAACATTGTTTGAAAATAGTTTTTAAGACAGAAATTATCAGTTGTGTATTATTCTCTGACTTTGCCTGACAAGGTGAATTTATTATTTATTTGCATTCTCAAATGGAAAGTTGTTGAACATCTTACGAAATAACATCTCTATGCGCTTCCAAAGAGCTTCGGCAGCCTTTATCAGCGCACAGTGCATTTCAAGGAATAATCCTACCTGGTGCCCATTTACCTCACCTGGGTTGAGTGTGGCAAATGTAGATTAATGTCTTGCCAAAGAACATTAGTGCCACAGCGAGACTCGAATCGCGGACCTTGTGATCCACAGTCCGGTGACATATTTACTCGACCACGACACCTCTTTAATGCACAGATATTTTAGTCTGAATGGGGTGCTAGAAGATGAATCCTCTCGTCAATGGAAGTTTCGATTCTGATTCAGGAGGGGTCAAGGGTCAAATACTTGACACTGATTGGGCGACATTCCCATGATAACTCTTGTGACTTGAAGGACATTGAAACCTCTTCAGTTGAGCGGCACAAGTGTCTTTCTATTTGTATGAGGAATGAGTTGTTGGATGCAGTTGTCATGTTCCATTTGAAAGCCCAGAGGATCACTAAACCAGGAGTTTGTTTCAGGAGGAAATGCACAAATAATTCCCAAGAGATACATTTATACGCTCTGAATAGTATTTAGAGGCCAAACATGAACAAAAATTGGTTATTTTATGCTAACTATGATTTTTTAGCCAATAGTTTGAAAGATAAACCAACAAAAAAACATGGTGCTGCAGGACAAAAAGAGATGAAAGAACAAGAGGAAAAATTGACTGGGGACGAAACTTTCGGCATATTATGTGCGCTATAAAACTATTTTATAATGATATTTTAGATTATTATCCTATTATTTCTTGTCTAATCGACAGATTCATGCTGATTTTTAGAATTTCTTAAAACAAGAAAATTGGAAGTCTTGAGAGAGTATTACAGTATTCAACCATAACAACATCTTTTGTGTTATATTTTCATATTTTTATGGAAAGGAAAGCATGACTGAAAATGCATTTACAAGTATAATGGTATAAGTAACTGATAAGACTGATATTGTCATTTAAAGGCATATTATTATGATATTTTCTACTTTCTCTGTGAACCTACGTCAGGTGCATTGCCCCTTCTAATAGGAGCCCCAGGGCTCTTTCTATCTTTATCTGCACCTGATGAGACACAAATAGAAACAAGGAGAGGAAAGAAGAAGAAAGAAAGAAGACAAATGAGACATAAAGAGAAAGAAAGATAGTCTCAGTTGTAATAAATCAGGGCATTAGAGACTCTTAATGACTCTATAGCTTCACATTCATGTTACACAGTCATTGTCAATAACATAACATAGCTTGGATGCTTGGGATGTCTTTCTCCCGCCCCCAGATGCAAGATTCTTGCGTCTGTCCGTCCGTCCACGTGGCTGTCGTGAGCTTCATTACAAAGATCTACGTCAGCAGCTCCGTCTAACCAAATCCACAGATCTATTTTCATCTCTGGCTGAGCTAGGACATTGAACTTCATTTTGTTAGTTCATGAGGTTTTAGTCGCATTATGTTATTCCAAGAAAACAAGATGGAGATCTAATCATGTCAGTCTAAAAGAGAAGGAGAAGGGAAAAAGCCTTGCCAAAATCATATCCAGTTGTTGAAAGCGTATGTTTTTTTGAAAGAAAATAACAATAGCGACATAAATCCCTCATCTGTTCTTTCTCTCCCACAATCCTATTTTATTTGTCAAGATTCTTTTGACTCTTTGAACTTGCCCTACCTGTATATTCTTACATACATGTAGTTAACTATTGTGACAACAATATATTATGGATAGAATATTTTTCTAGATCTCTAAAGAAAAAACTATTAAGTCATGCATTTTGGAAAGTTGAAATTTTTAGTCATGTTGTGTGTTTGATCAAATGGGAACATTGTCCGTCACTGCATCACAGAGATATTACAGATTCAGCCAATTTGAAGAGCCCATACCTATAGTGATTACAACTTTTAAAAATGCAAAACTTTCTTATTCACCAGTCTACTTCTCTGATTTGTCTGCTTTCCTTGAGAGCAGTTTGCTATATCAAGGTTGGATTTCAACTCTAGAATTATATGAGTTACCAGTAACGCTCTTTTTGCTCCAAACGGACGATTTGTTCTTGGTTGAGAATCTGAAAAAAGGATAGTAACCTTTTCCAAGATCGATCTACCACTTCCCTCTCATCTAATTTGCATTAATTCATGTACAGGTGTGTTCTCATTGCTATGCCTTTTATCCACTTTGTCTTCCAATGTATGCTTCTGTGTGAATGCATGCAGTGCAAACAGATTATTCTTTAGAAAGCATATGAAAAGATAATAATGTTTTGGATTGTATCAGGAACGCAATCAACCAACGTTAAGAGTGCATGAGCTTCAAATTTAGCCAGTGGGAACATGGTTTGTGGCTAAAAACCCTCAAACTATAAAGGAGAGGCAGTATGAAAGTACACTATACTGCGTAGGAGAACCGCAAAACAAGATTCAATTGATGTTAGTGAGATGTGGGATTATGCAGTGTTTATGAAAGTTGTGGTTTAACGAGATGATGAGAACCTGTAGAAGCAGTTCTTTCCAGAATCCTGCGAATACTAATTGTTGCTCGTGAAATGGAGGAAGACAAGGAAAAAACACACCACTTCCAATTAACCATTATAGGATAATTGCCCAATATATTTATACCTTGTGGAGGTACTAAAAAAAAAGAAATCAGAAAAGGTACCTCTACATTTCTTCTTAATGTATTGATTGACTGAGGGAAAGCGCCTAGTATTCTCTGGAAAAGGCACTTTACAGAATCAATTTTAAGAAATAAGTGAAAAACAAGTCTATCTCTATGAATGTGTTCTTCAAATTTCCTAAATTCTCTGTGCGTGGGGTTTGTTTTGAGCAATTTTGGATAAAAAAAAAAAAATCCTTTGAGTTTATGAGATCCAAGAAACCTAGCAGTCCAATTTGAGATTTGAATATCGTTGGCTGTCTGCAAAAAGGTCAGAGCTTTGTATTGTCAATAGCAGTAACGACCTTCTTGCTGGTAGATGATGATATATTCCTTTGTTTTAACACAGAAGAATGTAGATGGCACAACGTTTCGCTGGAAGCCATGTTGTTGAATATGCTAACCTTGGCTAGGAGGAAGTTAAAGATTCCATAAATATGACTTGGTTTTGCATTTGTTTCACTTGCAAGTGTCAGTTTCACATTGTAAAGGATAATTTAGTAGGTACACGAATGCACATGTATAATGCGCAATGGAAACTAAAAAAATTCCACATCCTGGATCTAAAAAAGATGAGAATGATCGAAGAACGATCGTTGAAATGCGTCATTCCTCGCCAAAGCTCTTGAATTAATCTTGGCATTTTAAGTGCATTATGCTGCCTTGCTGTCTGCATTTTACCTTGCTGTATAATAGTGATGGTGATGATATTCGAGGGGGAACATATTCTATAAAAAGGAACAAGAGAGAGAAAAAGAAAGATATTCTTTCTTTTGTCTTGGAAGTGTGGCCCAGGAATGGTTGGTCATTCACCAATTTTTCTGAACCATATGATTTGTCCGTTCATTGATCCGTTATGACAGTATCATTTCAAGACTTGACAGGGTCACTCTATATTTGCATCAAACATGTCCGTAATTTGTATGAAACCCAGGGAAGGCATTGCTGATGACCACAACATTTAGGTTCTGCCATTTGAAGTCTTCTATGAAAGGCAACAGACTTGTGTTAAATATGTTTTTATTTGTACGTACATTTATGAAAAATTGTCTTTTTGTTTAGGCCTACATAGGACAAAACCATATTTTCCCATTTTTATGGATTAATAATACAGTCTTACGGCCTTCTTGCGGGCAGCTCAGCTATCAATACGCTCCTCCACAACTTCACACTTGACCAAATGTTGAGGCATTAGGTTGCTTGAAACAACATTTAATAATACAGGGTTGGTTATTTTTGACTTTTCAGCTAACAACTTATTTCCAAAATGAGTCGTTGAAAGACGGGGGTATCGCGTTTCGTGGGCTTACTCCAGTTCCTACGTTGGTTAATCATCTTGAATGTGTGCATGAGTCTTAAGTTTGCGATTCCCTCTCTCCCCCCTTCCTTCTCTATGACACTTCCAATTAGCAAACCTGTTCCTCTTACGATACATCCCAAATGAATTTATCAACCGAATATCTTGTCTGTGGACAGCGTGACTCACCCAAGCATCATGCAACCCTCCTGTCCGTCCTAACAACCCACATTCTTGAACCTGCAAAGAAGCCTCAGGTTCGATCTCACCCCGCATCCATGAGTCTTGGTTTTAGTCATCCTTATTAAACTTTCTAATGCAGGGTGGAATTTATTTAAAGGTTTTCTTGAAACAATTACCCAAGATAACATCGTGTATTTCTTATATTCCATCACACTGTACATTGTAAGTGCGTTATTTGTGACCTTGAAAGGGTGACCCAGAAAAATGACACGTAAAGCCACATTTCCGTTGTATGTATAGAGTGGAGCTGCGTCACTACCGGTATGCATAATTTCTTTTTGCCTTTTTAGTCTTTCATTTTGCCTTTTTAGTCTTTCATTTTTTCTTCCACGCTTTTTGGAATGTTCATGCCACTACAGCTAATCAATATTGATATCATTATTCTTTTCACTTCATTCATTGTCTTTCTGGTAATCTTTTAGATTTGTTTTCCTTAAAAAATTAACTAACTTGAAAGCCAGAAAGAATTCTTGATATTCAGTGAATTTGTTCCTTTATGTATTATGTTGTTGTGTTTTGTATTTTTTTTGGGAGTAAGTCTACATCTAAAGGAGATAAACACGGCATCCTAATGAAGGAGAGCTAGCTGTCATTCATTGCAGTCCCATGCATAGCAAAATATGTTGTTAGATCCTCTGTCATACCTACCAAATCTCTGAACCTCTAGGTTCCTAGCGCAGGCTGCATAGTACTAATCATGTGGCATGGAAAATAAGTGCTGGGTGAATGTACCAATGTTTAGATGTATGATTCTTTAATAGCATTTTGCAAGAAGGCTTTTACTGCTTTGACAAAGCTCTTCTTACGTGCAGCTCAGTGTCAATACGCTCCTCCACAACTTCACACTTGACCAAATGTTGAGGCATTAGGTTGCTTGAAACAACATTCATGTGTGTTTTTTGAGCCCACCTGCTGTCATTTTGCTTTTGATTATGTCAGTGTTTGCCAAACTCTTACAGGGGATGTGATCCGTTTCCTGCTCTGTAATTCTTAAAAAATACTAATTTTGTGTTTTTCAGCATTTGCCAAATTTGCCATCATATTTTCTGTTTACAGTGAAAATTAATTTTAGTCTCTAGATCAACTTTTAGAAAGCTCACATGTACTTTTATGCTTAATTTTTGGAACGAATCAATCAAATTCTTTGTTTCTACCTTATTAATCAAGTGAAATCACAACCATTCTGTTGTTTTATTTATGGTGATTTATGAAAAAGGGGGAATTAATACAATAAATTACAGTTATGTAATCTATTTTTTTAATAAATTTTTGGTTTTATGGGCAATCTTAACGTGGCGTATGTGTACAAGTACTTGTAAATTTTTTTGTTGGTACTGTATTGTACTAGTGACAGTAAAATTTATGGAGAGAAAAGTCTAGCATTTCTACAAATCTAAATGCAATGATGGGTGGATAAAATACTGCCAGTCAAAATATTCAAATTGAAAAAAAAGATGAAAGTTTTTAATTATGATTTTTCTACTGCATTTTGACTACTTTACAAGTTTTGAAATTTTCTCCGTGCAAATCCGTGCAATATAGTTTAAACTTAGACAAACTGATCCATTTGTCTAACTGGAGCATGCGTCTAAAAAGTAATCAGGTCATAGAATCATAGCATTCCTAATAGGTTAACGAGTCAAGTGGAATAATAGATCATATCACAATGTTTTTCCTTTTGCAGGGCAGAGAAATATGATAGAATTGATCAATTGCACGCCGGAAAATGATGATTGAATTGTGTAAGATGATCGTAGAAGTGTCAGGGCGTGATGTTTTCTTCCTTTTGGCAATGACCGGAGCCTTGAAGAACCTCATGTGTATCATAACCTTTGGGAGAGTGATCACAATGCATCACCCGTATCATCACTCTTAGGCCTTAAAAAAAGAAAGATGTTGTTTTGCCCTTTAGGTGCCAAAACATGGGT
Source organism: Strongylocentrotus droebachiensis (assembly GCA_035222895.1). Classification (NCBI taxonomy): domain Eukaryota; kingdom Metazoa; phylum Echinodermata; class Echinoidea; order Camarodonta; family Strongylocentrotidae; genus Strongylocentrotus; species Strongylocentrotus droebachiensis. Next base: position 32,116 of record JAVYIG010013123.1, read on the forward strand.
CGGTCGGCCGGAAATCTTTTTTATTTTTAAATACTTTTTAAATTTTTATCCCTCTTTGAGCTGATATTTCTCAGTTTTGAATGCTTTAATACATATTTTTTCTAAAAAAAATGTATTTTTTAATATTTTTTTAAAGCCTACCATAGATTTCAAGAATTTTGGGTCTTTCGCAAAAGGCAATACAACAGGGACTTTTAGATTTGCGTGGACGGATACGTGTGACTTCCATTCAAGGCAGTGCATTAAAAGGACGTCGATCGTAGCAATCCCCATTGTCTTTGTGCGAATCTAAAAGTCCCTATTATCTCTTTTATAGGCCTTATGCTAATATATATTTTTTCTGTTTGGAGCCAGAAGGGCTTTAGGTTGTACAATTTTACACGTAGTTAATGCCCTTCTGCTGCCAACAGGTGATATCATTGCTAGTTTTAGCTTTATGTTTCAGATACGCAGGGGCAAAAGCGATGCACGTAGGTGGTTTGTGGAACCAGAAACAATCTTTTATGTCCACCTGTCTTAAAATTATTCTCTAGACTGAATTTGCAACGTTGACCAAAAATATCTTTATATAATTTGTTTGCTCTGCGAGAAGTACCGGTATATCCTGAAGTAGGGGAGATTATAATCATGCTATTCAAACAAATAGGTATATATTGATATACATGCATTATGATATTTAAACACTGCATGTACAGTGTTTAATCAAACCGAAAATCCAGCCGTCCTGTTGGAATATTTAACGAAAGTAAACTTTATCAAGTGTGTGTGTACGGCTGCGTGGTTTTGAAGCGGTTATGTATCATCGTTTGGCAAACCATCAAGAAATGTAACCATCCACTTTAAGGATCAAAGGTCTATGTTCAAAATTGAGCAATTGGAGGATATGATCATGTTAACCGCCAAAAGCTAACAAGAGTAACTGAAGAGAGAGAGAGAGAGAGAAAGAGAGAGAACGAAGAAAAAAAAGGAGTGTTTGTATTTAAATTACAATGTACACCGCAACCGAAGAGTCGTGCACACAAGAAGTGCGAACTGTCTCGCTTTCAAGTTTTACGTTTTATGGATGACTTTTCGACAATGATTTGGATAGAATTTGAGGTATGTAAGTGGTCACCGATTGTAAATTTTTCACTGGTTTGTTGATGTCTGGTACGTGATGCTGTTCCTTAATTTTCGTATCTTTTAGATTTCATGAAACTTCTTCCTTTCTTGAACGTCAAATGCAGCGCAACATTAGTGACATAAATAATGTACATGATGCATGTTTCAATGTACATTAATGTATGTTAATGCGCTCGTATGTATTGTAGTTAGCCACTGTACCACATATTATGACGTACTAAAAATCAATCCAAGCGCTCATTTTCTTTTTAGGTTTATTAGTGAACAGAACATACTGGATACATTCGAGCCATTAATGTATTGATTTATTGTAATGCTTGCATGCTGCAAACAAAGGCAACATATTGCTGCCAAACAGAATCTTAGTCAGCGTCTGTCAAATCCTGTTTTATGTGTTATGGGATGGTACATGTCAGTCAACTTCCGTGAATTCCCTTTACCAATTTTTAAATGTCAAATTTCAGGTGGGAATACCGTGAACGTAAGCTTATACTAGTGTTTGGAAAGACGAAGCTTTATGTTAAGCGATCATTTGCAAATAAGTTCCTTTGTTTTTATAAAATTGAGTTTCAACTGGAGACCTGTCATTACATGTGATGTGCCTGGTTAATCACCTTACGTTGTCCAAAAATAGAAACCTGCGCTCCTGCAATGCATGATTTTACATCGTTCTGTAATTGTATTCACATTCAACCAATCTACCAGACAACAACCCCCTCTCCTCCTATGAGCTTCATTCCTGGATACATCCAAGTACCATGTCAGTACTCCACCTCCTCTCTGAGGGGGCCTAACGCGCGCCCATCCACCACTCTTCTTGCCCCTCAACAAGCGGGGATGACTCAGGCCTAGGGCCATGTAAGGCGATACGTCTCATAAATTATTTGGATTGCCTTGTGACTAATATGTTTGCGCCATTCCAAAAACGGGACATTTGTATGAATTCCAGTATCCACCGCAATTATGGATTGCACACTCTTTTCCCCCATCTTCCACTAGTAAATTATACCTCGCATATATGCTGATAAATGACCTGTCCTAAATCAGAGTAGTTGCGGATCCAGCCCGTTGTAATACATTGTCACGTTTAATGTTTTTTAGTATCATACATTAATATTTACTGGAGATGGAAGATGCTGAAAAGGACATAGGTGTAATACGTTATTTTGCCTATGATAATTTGTGTAAAGACAACTCATACATGCATTTGTTGCATGTTTATCTTTTTTTTTAGAGGGGGTTGGGGTGTTAGTCTAAATGATGGTGGTGCTTTTATTTTTATTGGAATATTGCTTTTTTTAGAATTTATATTTACAATTTAATAATGTTTATTCATGTCATATAGGAGATATGGTATGTGTTGGTTCTTCAGTTACATTTTGAGAGCTATCGTTTCAAATCATCTTAGAATAACAACAGATAAGGACAGAGAGGATGAGAGAGAGAGAGAGAGAGAGAAAGAGAAAGAGAAAGAGAGAGTGCAATTGAGAAAGAGAGATGTAAAAAATGGGGGAGCAGTGAAAAACAACAGAAAGAAAAACATTTTCCAACGTTCTTGTTTGCATTAATCAATAAATGGGACACGAGCCAGCAATAAAGAGCTTCCCTTCGTAAACAGAATGCTTTCCTCTCCCGTTTCCCCTCACGCGAATCCCATCATAACCGACCAGGGAAGGAGAGCGCTCAAACCTTTCCGCCATATTTGAAGAAAGAAAAGGAGAAAAAAAATCGAGTGCACATGATTAGAGGGACCTGGTGATCCCGGGCAGGCTGGTTGAATATCGTCATGCGATGTTCGAGAGTAAAGAAAGAAAATCAAATATATAGGTAACGTTAAGGTTTAGTAAGGAAATAGCATTTCTAGAGTGCTGTCTAGAAGTTATTATGAATGTTTTATTATAATTGTAGTCAATCATAATGATTGTGCATTATTGTTAGGTTTTTAATCATCTTACACTTTAGTTATGAAAGATTGAGTAAATCTTGTTGAAAATCACAAGTGATAGAAAAATTGGACATGAATGTAGGTACATGGGACTACAAAATAATATGAGATATCATACATTGAAATGTTAGATCATTTCAAGAGCAACCCTTCATGGGACATTGCTATTATTATATTCTTCAAATGGGATAATGAGAGAAAGAGAAAGTTGACAAATGATTTTGTTCACCTGTGCAAGAACTCGACCTATTCTTGCCGCTCTTGTACATAAACTGCCATCCTTCATCATCATTCATCATCATCATCATGATACAGGAGAGGTTGATTTCATAATCTTCTGTCAATTCTTCATCCTTGAAATGCAAAAACATGTGAAGTGCTATCATGAACCAGATTGGGGGAGGGTGGGGGGGGGGGGGTTCATGTACCCAACGCTGGTATGGTATGAGGGTACGGTAGTTGACCCAGTAGACCTTTGCGTTCCATGCCATATAAGTCACTTTTCTAGGGCGCTATCCGATCCGCCGCTCACATTTTTCACAGTTTTGTTGGAGCAGTTGGCACAACCCAAGACTTTTAAAGTCGTTTTTCAGATTTCAGATTATTAAAGAGACTTTGTTCTGAAAGATTTTGTCAGGCAGGTAAATCTTGACGCCCAGGTTAATTCTTAAACTACCAGGACTTACAGGAATTATTCTGATACTTCTGTAGCTTGCAAGCATACATTTTTGACAGAAATAGATGGAGTTTATTCTATTTATATATTATGTACATGTGGGCGCACCTAGCACCTATTTTATCTCTGACCTTGAACTCAAACTGCATTTAGCATGGCCTACCTTCAGTTTTAGGTGCATGTTACCTCCCCTTTAGTACTGAAATTGATAGAAGCTGAACAGCTCATCATTGCTGCATACCAGGTATTTCTGTGATTTTGTATTTTAACAAAAATGGGAAAAAACAAACTCTTTGGGTATGTGCCAAAAGTGTGAGAAAAAAATCAGACACTTTCTGTTAGACAATATATCAACTTAATGCTTTTGAATGCACTAGCTTTCTTTTTTGAGTGAAAACCTTACAAAGAAGCTGGTTATTGCTTGTAAATTATAAATTCTTGTTTCCGCATTGTAATGCTTGACAAATATTTGTACCGTGCCCATTTGGCATAAAGCAAACAAAAGAATAGTGATCGAGACCTACTTCTTTTGGATGTATTGTTAAGTGAATCGATTCAAAATGATTTATTACAAATATACTTGTAGAAGCATACATAGATGGTTGTCTGACATAAACGTCTGTAACAATTGCTCCAGGCTTTATTCATTGAAATTACAGGGTTATGGGTAGGATTGCAGTTGGGTTTTAGGTTAGGTTTAGGGTTTGGTTATGGTTATGACTAGTGTTTGGTCCAGGGCTGAAGTTAAGAATTAGGTTAGTGTAGGATATTGACTGGAGCATATGTCATACAATCACCTAGAAGTATGAAGCAATAAACGTTTGTAATTCCTTGACCGTTTTATTTCTCTAAACCTCTAGGGGCATATCTATAGGCTTTATAGTTTTATGATCCTAGTATATCTTCATCTCTGTTCCTATGGTACCATGTCACATCTAGAGCCTGTTAGTTCACACTCATAATCCAATCTCGTAAAGTATGATGTATGCAGTCAGTCCGCAGCGTCCGCGAATTCGCACGTATTTACACAAGTCGTATGCAAGCTTTGTACGGTAAAAACGGACATTAAGCAGAAAACATTGGTACTTGAAAATTACGATTGCATCAATGTTTCTGTATGTATTTTTATTATTTATGTACCAATATAAAGAAGATAGACCAAATAATCCATCGTTACAAAACATCAAGATATTTTTTTAACGTTAACATGCTCTAAAAAGAGCATTTAAAACAGTCTAAAAAACATAGCAACTTAACGATATGCAGCATTAAAAAAATATATGAAAACGCTACTGCATCAAAAAGTAATTTGGTTCATTGTGATGATAAATATACAAACTTTCCAACCATCACTGTTTCCTTTGTTTTACTTCTTTATACCAGTCAGGAACACGGTAAATACAACACCATGTTCATTCCAACATATTCAACAGCGGTGACACAGACGATATGCGTGGGTCATCAGTGTATGACGTCATGTGCTAACCGGGGGATACTACGTTATATCTAGCTTTGCGTCGATTATCGATGTTCTGTGTCTGTGCGCTGGACATGAACACGCACGGAGGATAGACGGTGATTAGGGATATCCACGTATTACACTCTGGTGCGTAACCCCCGGACGTAGAGGCTTTCTATTGCCCCACATACTCATTGTTGTGTATCATACTCATGCGCTACTTAATAATAGAAGTCTACAGAGCTGCAGAGTACAAGTTGGATGCGGATACGTACTCAAGTACAATCAAGTACAATATAGAATACCACTTCCAGAATGAATAGGGGACAGTGGGGAGGGTTTAAGTGTCTTTATGTGCTATTTTTGGCCAGGCTTTGATATCATTTTAACAAAGACACATTTTTTCTTTCTCAAATGTAATTTGTGAAAAAAAAAACTTTCGGAGGGGGGGGGGGAGCATTTGGCATTGGTATTGTGATTGAAAAATAAAATATGATTGTTCCCATCCCTGCTTATAAATTTCATGGCTGTATTGCAGGCGGTTGGTTGTAAAAGTTCTGAAATGTGTTTTTATTTAAATTACAAACCATGGACTAATCAATGATTTTTTATTTTGGTAATCCCCAGGCATTCTTTGATAGTAATATTTTATTTGATGTTTCTTTTGTCAATTTATGTAACTCCAGTGCATGTGTATTTTTAGAAATAAAATAATTACAAAATTCTTTCCCTCATTCTCTTTTCTGTTTGTTTTTGTTTTATAGTGACCAGCAAAATATATATCTGATTATTTATTTCCTGTTTTTGTTTATATGGTAATGAGCATCGGATAAAAAATTTAATGTGTGGTGGGTTGAAAGGGCGCAAATGAAATTAATAATATTCAAATTTTGACCTTCAACATCATTATCACAATCATCAAAGTCATCATCGCCATCACGATCATTATCATCATCACCACTAATACTATTGACATCACCATCATAATCACTGTCATCATGATCATCGCCATCACCATTGCCATCATCATAATCACCATCAGCATTATCACCATAGCCATCATGATCAACGTCAGCATTATCACCATCACGATCATTGCCATCACCACCATCATTATCACCATAGCCATCATGATCATCGCCATCACCATCATCATAATCACCAAAGCCATCATGATCATCACCATCAGTATTATCACCATAGCCATCACAATCATCATCCTAATCACTGTCAGCATTATTACCATAGCCATCACCATCATCATCATAATCACCGTCAGCATTATCACCATCAGCATTATCACCATAGCCATCACCATCATCATAATCACCGTCATCACCATAGCCATCATGATCATCGCCATCATTATCACCATACCTTGTTAAACAAAAAATATATTTTTAAGACTACTACTAATGATAAATAATTATAAATGAAATTGGACTAAAATAACATTTCCATTTTATAATATTCATATTTTATTTATAAACTGACTTTGACATGTATGTTGAAAACTTGAGACCAGTGAAAAATATACAGGGGGCTCAGGACGAAATAGCCCCCGAAATGCCCGAAAAAGAAGATCAAATTTGCATAGAGTTCAATGCAGGCAAGCTTGAAAAGTAGCCCCCGAAAAATAAATATTAATTTTTTCCCTGCTTGAGACCATTACTTGCATAACAAGTGTCACTGAGAATAAAAGTATTATCAGCTAGAGTAAAACATCTTTAAATTGTATAACGGTGACAGTTCAATCAGTTTTTTATTATAATAAATGCTTTGTTCATGTAAAGCTCTGGAATCCCACCTTCGAAGATACAAAAATGTAATCACTTGAAATGGATTTTTCTTTTACTGAAAGAATAAACTGAACAAAATCCTTCTCGTCCTTCTCCCAAACTCCGCTTTCAAGATTGTTTGTTCCTATGTGAAGTCCAGCAAATGCTGATCCAGAAATGCAATGGAGACTGATGTGTGAAGTCTGTGTCTTAGTTAATTTGTTGTCAATGTTCCGCAAGTTTCGATGGTCGAGTGCATCCGTCAGAAAAACAACAACATCTACATCTAAGGTGGTACTGGACAGGACCAATTGGTATATACGTCCAGACTTCCGTGGCATTGCAAACTGTCAACAAACATCACAACTGAGGGTGCAGAGTTCAAAAATAAAAATAAAAAGGTGCTCATAAAAATACAGTGGGTTGCAGACATCATCTAATTTTAAGATGAAGTAGAGCCACATCAACGCTCTAGCCCGCCTGTGTACAGCTGCGCTGAGTGGTCATTCTGCATGTAGCTCCAAACCTTGATATTGAAAGACTTGGCTGATGTTGACTTTGATGATGGTGGCTGCCGGCTGGTAGTTGATTCCATTGCGAAATGGTACGAGGATAGAAGCTGTTCTTGTATTCTTCGGTCCTGGCAAATGACAAATGATAAGAAGGAATATAAAATGACTTAGTTCAGGTATGGGGATTTTAAAAGATCTGATCAAAGTAGCTAGCCATTTATGGTAGACAAAACCTGCTTGCATTAAAAAAAATTAATGAAAACAAATTACAGGTGTCAAATTCATGAAGTTTTCCTTTCATTTTTCCACATGTCCACAAGTTGTAAAATGTAAGTGTTTAACTTTGGCTTTTTGTTTCGATTCTGCTTTGTTCATAATCATAAAACAACTCGCACAAGGGAAATGCTGCTTATTTCTAGGGCTGGTTGTAAAGTTTGAGTTGACCAGAACCAAAGGCACAACCAAACTAGTTTGAGAATCCCTAGGTCTAGGCCTATATTAATAATATAATTATCTGAGTCTGACCAGACGCCAGAGTCACTGTTTAACTCTCACAGTTGACTGTTAAATTCGTGTAAATATAAAATGGATTAAGCATAAATATTATCAAGAGAGCTTGCTAATTTAATGGGATAGTACACGTAAGTCGAGGGCCCCAGACCAGATATGGCTTTGTTTTATGACGGATCGGTACAGAAAAGGCTACGTATGGGACCGGTACGCGGTCGCGGTGATGACTACGAAAGTGCGGCCATGTTGGCGAAACGTACACTTTTCGCGCCATATCGGCAAAAATGAGTGATTTTAACGTAGCCGTCACACAACTTCCGGTTGAAAATCGAAAACTGAGTAACTTTCATGGCCATAAAAGCTAATAAAATACATCGTGCATCAATCGAACTCTGCGCTTTTTCACTTCTGCCAACATTGTTCTTGTGAAAAATCAAACAATTGGGGAAAAACATCGTTTATACCAGTCAGGAACACGCTAAATGCAAGTTAATGTCAGAATACCTCCTACGAAAGAAGGAAAATATGGACACATTTCAATGAATATTTACAATCACTTAGATGCGGTAAAATTAGGAAAATTTCATATCAAAATACGTAGAAAAGTATGGAGATACACTTACCCCTACATGCTACGCAGCACAGTGAAAGCCATAGCAGCTGCGATAAAGTTTGTTGACCTGTGCAAAAGTCTCGCGAAATCTCGCAAATCGCGGGACACGAAATACGACTATTTATCGCACTTCCGGGTGCTGTGTAAATTTGGGCATTTTGCCTAATTATCGCGGGCGTTGCGGACTGACTGTATGGCAGGCAGGCAGGCAGGGTGAGTGTAAACCCAGCCACCTCTTAAAACTTGATACCATGACAAATAGCAATGTCTCACTTTATCTGTAAGCCAATATTTTTGTTGCAAGCTCTCTCCTCCTCCCAGCTGCCTGACCCCTCAGCCGACAAAATTCCTGTGATCAACACTCCATGCATGCCCAGGTCACTCATTGGAGTTTGTTCTACCGTTGAGCAAATAATACCATGTCTGTGCATTTTGTGTTGAGCGGTTTAGTATCATCTGGCGTGTGAAGGTCTGCACTCACAGACCCTGTTATACTGACGGTCTCCCGTGCATGTGAATTGACATCGGTCATTCACATTGGATGAAACATTGTATAACGGGACGTGAAAGGAACATGTTGACGCTCATTTAGTGATGAGTTGATGGAAATTAAGGGCAAACGTGCAGAATGAATTATTACAGAAGTAACTTGTGCATCTAGGCAGGTAAAATCTTTTAGTAAGGAAGTCTGATGTATGGCTAAAGGATAACAACTGTAGTATGGCATTTATAAAACCCTTTTGTTCATTATTTTTCTTGTGTAGCATTTTTGCTAAATATGGTGCAAAATTTTATTAGGGCCTAAAGTTTGTACAGTAGAGGTATATGTGCATGCAGCTTTGCAGAGGTTCTGTAACTGAAGCTGCATTTACATTGCAAGTGAATATCTTATATTTTTCTCACATACAGGTGTTATGTCGGAAGGTGCTTGGCAACTACCGTTAAACACCCAAAAAAATCAAATCGAAAAAACCCCACCTGGCGTGCGGTTTATTTGAATGTGTAAATGGGTCTAATGTAACATATGTATGTTTTCTTGTGTGAAGGTGAGGGGGGGGGGGGTGGTACATGGTGTTTCCGTACTAATTAATGTTTGGGAGCTTCAATAAGCTTGCCTTTGAAAACTATTATTCTTTTGTGAATGAACGCGCTCTCTTTGCAAGCCTCTGAAAAGGAAGATGTTCATTTGCGAAATCGTAATGGGTCTGTTACTCAAGACTAGCTTTTGTCATGTCATTATGTAGTACAAGTTTGTAGATAGTATCCCATTGCTTGGTGTGCGTTAATGTTTGTCAAGTGCGAGTGTGTGTAGAAGCACTCTTAGCTATGATATGAATGTGTGTGTGGGTGTGTATTGCGTGTCCGTGTGTGTGTGTGTATACAAGTCTGATAATATCAACCAGTCCCTAATACCGCGACCGCTCAACCAGCGCAGAGACACACTCTGTACATACACAGCTAGTACATTCATCCACACACACACAAATGTTGGCTGCTGCACTACTTGTGCGTGATTAGTTACAGTACACTTTGCCCAACGAATTTCCCCCCAGTCGGTGGTGAGAGAGGGGAAGCGCGACATCTCTTGCCAGCCAACCAACCCATACATGCATCCACCCGCTCGCTCGCTATGGGACGTGGGAACTGGTGAATGTCGGCTATATTTGCGTCAGGACGTCTACTTGTCGTCATATATTCTGCTATCCGTGTGCTTCTCAAGTTGGTTTGTGCTTCGGCAGCTAGCTCTGTTATTTGGATTAGCGTGGAAACATACATTAACTGGAGTATCCTATTCATACATGGACTTCCTCTCTCGCTTGGATCCCATATATCACGAGCTCATTGCTGAAAGGTAAACTGGAATCATATTTAAACACATATCAATAAACAATTTTACCCACCCCCTCCCGCTCTCTTAAAAAAATGTATGAGTCAATGTTTTTCTTTATCAACATTGCTGTTTGTTCATGAGTTCGGAAACATGCAGCGTCATAGTGCCATCAGGGAAATGGCACGTATTGAGACCGATGTTACACCCCCCCCCCCCTCCTCAATGTACTGTGATATGCTTTAACAATTGCTATTTATTTATATTTGATAATATTTGCAATACTTATTATTATTATGTAATGAGTCTCTCAAGTTGTTTCAAAAGTTTGAGCTTTATGTTGCACATGGATATTGATGGCTTCTGTGAAGCTCTGTCATGGAAGTCAGATTTTCTCTCAAATTTCTATAAAAATTCGATTTTTAAAAGAAATTTGTTAAAATCCCCCTCAGGCCGATTACTATAATTAAGACATTTGTTTGATCTTCAGTGGGGCAATTTTGTTGTTGTACAAACCTTTAAATATTGCATTGACTGTCTGTTTAAAGCTAGAAGGACTTTACCCCTGTAAATTACCCCTTTCCAAATCATGTGTGTAGAGCCCTTCTGGCTATAAACACACAATCTCTTTTATTATCTTACCGTCTGGAACAAAGTATTTGTTTATAACTTGAGTTACATACTACTGTACATATTGGATTAGATTGAACTAATCTGATAGCCTTTGCATACTGTGTGTAGTTAGAAGTAGAGTCACCCAGACATACAGTGTATCTTAATTGCCAATTTGGCTTAAATAGGGATTATCAATAGCCTTGATACAATGATAAGCATGGTGGATCTATTATTGGTTTGGTTTGTTTATGCATGGCTTCTCATGAGTTATGTGTTGAGTTAGCAATTCATCCACTTGTTTTCAACTTGTTTTCTGTGCACATGTACGTTGTCAGGTAGGTCTACGTGTTGCAAATGCACTTTGTACACTCTGCAAATGGGTACAGAGTGCCCCATAAAAAACAGTGAATTTGATAATTGGATGATATTTTGTCCTTTTTATTAGGTTTGATAATTGCCTCTGCTATACTATTTAGGATGGACATTATGATACTACTCTTATGTACATATGTTTCTGTTGTGAGAAAGACATGGAGTATTTACTATTACTGTATTACTATTAGCCTTTCTGGCCAGGGGAAAAATACTTTTAACAATTTTGAGGGCTACTTTTCAAGCTTCTCAATTCTGGGGGCTCTTTTATGACTTTCGGGGGCTCTTTTCGGCATTTCTGGGGCTAATTAGCCCCGAGCCCCCATGTATTTTTTTCACTGTTAATTCTGGCCTTCTGCAGACTGCAATTGTGAGGGTCCAATGTCAGAGAATACACATGTATGTAGGTACATATGATCTACATGTAACTTTGTTGATGTTGTGGTTGAGCCACATATAGTCTTTGATTCAGTCATTTTTTTCTGTTTCATCTATTTCATCATTGAAAGTGCAACAATTGATATGAATCATCACACTTCCTATTGAGGCAACCTATTTTTCCAATGCCTATTGCAAAATGCTATTTTAAGAGTACGACCTCATAATGTATTCTTACCAACTGTTCACAATTTCTTACAGTTTATCAGATTAGACGAGTCGATGTTTGAAAGGAGTTTGGGAACCCAAACTAGCTGATAGACTGTATCAGTGTGTAGGATCTGAGCATTATCTTATCAGTTTATCCCTGGAGGCATGCTCATTTCATAGGCTCTCTCAGCATGATAATCTCTACGCTATGTTTACAAGAATTCCTCAGTCAGGGTAAATTTGAGCTGACCTTAATTATTTGACCTTGTCCAGGGTCAGTTAAGGACACAGGATCATGCTGGTAGGGGTGTAGAGGGGTGGAGAGGGGGTGTGTGAGTGAGTGGGTGGGTGATTTACAACCAACAGATCACAACTTTTAGTAGTCTTGGAAAGTGCACCTTTTCTTGGAACTTTTTTGTGTGGGATCCTCCCACTCCATCCTCCCACTCATAATATCTCACTCCTCCTGACTCCTCTCTTCTTCTTCTTCTCTTCTCTCTTTTTTGCTTTTCTTGCTCTCCTACTGTGTTCTCCATCTCCCACTCTCTCTCTCTTTCTTTTCTTCCCTCTCCATCCTTTTTTCTTCTTCTTGCTCTATCTTTTCTTAAATTTCAGTCCAGGAGTCTAGCTTTCCTCTTGCCCTCTCCCTTTGTTTCTCCTTCTTTTGCCCTTTTTTTTCAGCTCTGATCTTTCCCTAAATCTCCTTGCCCTTTATTTTACTTCTCTCCTCAGCTCTCCTCTTCCCTTTTTCCTCATTCCCCTCCATTCTCCTCCATTCTCCATCATTCTCCATCCTTCTTTCTCCTCTGTCTTCACCTATACTTTGCGGCATTGGGTTGTGTTTATGATGAATCTGCAGATATTTTATAGATTAACGTAACAACAAAATTCATCCAGAAGAATGTTCAAGGTCAGTAATTAATTGATTTGTTGATTATAGATTAAATAAATGAACTCTGGGGCAACCTTGGTTATGACAATATGAATTCATAATGTGGGAATAGAAAAGGGGCACCCCATATTTAATCAGTTTCAAGTCTCACAGTCTTTGTGATAATTGTACTCTTCAAGGCTCAATGTAGGGGTACTTCTGATTATCAAATTAATAGATATTTGATTTCGATTATAATAATAACAATGTTTAATGGTAGATAATGCCACTATGAAAGAAAGTAGACAAACGTTTTTTCATCCTCACAAGTTTCCATTACCCATCCAACCATTGTATTGCTATAACTAATATTAGTAAGTGTTTCTTTTGAAAGCATTCCCTGTAAATGCCATAGGCTACTTCATGATCTGACATGGTAATCTGCTTCACCATAAAAGTTTACCTAACGATTTAGATGATGATGATGGATATTGGTAGGATTGGGTAGAATTCTAGGAAGTCATTTTCTCCTCAGACTCAGGGTCATCTCAGGACACTTGGGTTGTGTACTGTCAAAAGGTCATTGGTAACTTCAGCCAAGACTCAAGGATAGCTCTCTGTCCATGTAGTCTTCAAAATCAGACCTACTTGTGATATTATCTTGCCAACTTGTTGTAAAATTGCTGTGTGTTGATTCAAGGATACCATAACATTTGTTCACAGTGTTATTTTTTCAAAGGTTATGCTTGCAATAAATTATAATCAAACCCTGGTAGGGTTTTATAATATTGATTATACAGAATCGCAAGAAAGATGTTTTTGTATAGATCTGTGTAAACCATTATTTTTTAAACATATGTATTTTTGCCAATATCCCCCAAAAATGATGGGTCACAAATTTAAGAACAATCAATTTTCACCATGAATACCTACATGAAATATATCTTTGAACTTGTTGGTAACATATATCAATTGTGATACTGTGATTATTATACAGGCCTATTCATGATACTTGTACAAGTAGGTGTGAAGAAGTGTAATGTGCAATGATAGCGGTTGACGCATGAATCAGTTGTTGACATGCCAGATGTGTCTCCGTACACAATAGAACAGTAAAGGAAAGAGTGGGCAGAGGAGAGAGGTGTATACATGTACATACTAACTCACCGACCAGTTACATACCCTGTCAACATAGCTTCTGTACATGGCAGACATGTCGTGTGTCCGTGCATGCGTGTGCATGCTGGATGCCAGTTGGCAGGCCTGCGGCGTTTTGTGACAACCGATCGCTTGTTTGCGAAAGAGTAAGCTCCCTCGGACCGGCAGCCATGTTGAGAGATCAATGAAGATGGCTTTTTAAAAACAAACAAGAGAGGGAGAGACAGAGAGCAGAGAAGGAGAGAAGGGTGGCGGGAGAGATATATAGAGACAGAATGAGAAGGGGGAATAGAGTAATAATAGAATCACTGTCGTCTGATTTAAACAGTAACAAATATGGAGACATAAAAAGATAGGCTAAGACGAGAAGTAAGATTTTGAAGTACTTAGATGAAAGAGAGAGAGAGAGAGGAGGGGGACAGAGGGGTGGGGGGAGGGGGGGGGGGGGCGCATCAGGAGTTGGCTCAAAATGAGTAAGGATGAGAAGATACAAATTCATCTAGTTGCCTAGATACATTAACTGTTAATTATATAATTTTGATTGAGTGTAAGACATCAGGAAGATGTAGGCATATAACCGTTCATGCAACAGTAAATCCGTTGGGGTTCTTTCCATCTTATTTTTATCTCCAACCCTCTCACTCTCCCTCCTATTTGTTGGATAATGAATTAATGAAATGATTTAGGCCGATGGAGAAGGATTACCATCGCTTAACCTTAGCTATCACAAGACATCAGGAATCGCCGCCGGGAGGTGTAATTTCTACGACGACGGACAGTGGGTTATAAACATGGCCGGGTACGAGGATAGATAGATAATTGATGGCCCGTGCTCATACTCACAGCACAGTCCAATTACAGGGACTGTCTCCTTGGGCTACTATTCACACCTATTACTAACAACGTTTGGATGAGATGAGTATGACTAGGAGCATCAATGGTGCGATTGAAATAGTTCTGTTTGCGGGTAGGAGGTACCATAGGTACTGTTCACACCGATATAAATAACAATGGTTTGATGAGTTGAATAGGACTTTGAGCATCATGGTATAAGTTAAGTTGTTCTTTATTCAACAAATTTCAAATGGGATGTACCATACCATAGGTACTGTTCATACCTACTCCTAATAACTTTTGATGGGACAAAGTACATGTCAGACTTGGAGCATCACTAGGTCTAATTAAACTAGTTTTTGAATATTCAAGTAGGAAGTATTATCTGTACTGTTCATACCTATTTCAAGTAATGATAAGATGAAATGAAATAGTGCTCAGAGTATCAATGAGTCTGATGTTAAATAGTTTTTGAAAAAAACATTTTGATGTTTCTAGCAACTCTTATTATCAAATTAGAAATAGTCTACCGTAATATGTCAAGGTAAGAAGGTTAATCGTTTCCTAGATTAATGAAGGAGTTGTTTTAACTCCTCGGTTTAATTGCCTCTAAGATTAATTGTTTCCAAGTTTTCTACTGATCAATTATCTCTCTCATCCCACCTCACCCTTAGTGTAATTTAATGTAGTAATGTCTTAATTTTAATTTTGATATTAACAGATTAAAGGGAGATCTGGCATACTAATGTTCATTCTGACATACAGTCTCCACCTAGATTGGAGAAATGGATACGATGCAAGATGAAAGTTCCATCTGAAACATGATTAATGTGGGAGTGTGAACACGAAGCAATTACTGCATTTTTGTGTCTTGTGGGTCATGCTGTCAATGAATCATCTCTCTTTACCTTAGCCCATGGCTGATTGTGGAGCAACTGACACCCTTGCCAGATTGCTAGGAAATGATAAAAGAAATCTCCATCATTTTTTTAAAGCCACTCAGGAGTCAGGGTCTAGTCTGCAAACATAAAGTCGGCTTTACCGGCTTGAAGTTTGCACGACTAATGGTCTGGCATCGTTTGCTCTGTGGTAGAATTTCCTACATTATCCAACCTCCCAACTTCAAATCTTGACCAAAAATATACATAATCCTAATTCTAAACATACATGTAGGTCTGCTACTTTTGATAAAATAAACGCATATAGCAATTGTCCCTGGGCAAATGTTGGACAACATAAAAATTGCACTTTTTTCATAAATCTATGAATGATTCTGCTCTTTTGTGCATATTTGTATGTGGAAAAAATATTGAACAATTTTTTAGAATGCTTTAATTTAATGATAGACGGTAATTCACCATAAGTATATTTGATGACTAAACTATGAGGTGACAGGATCTGAATCTGTAGACTACCGCGGTGGGCCATGGAAGGAAAACTTGTTCATTTTGCCTTTTTTGGTGGCTTGCTTGATCCTTCTCCAGCCCCAGTTGCTCTTTCCTCAGGATATTAATAAATGGCCATTTCCCTGACGGAACCCACTACAGCTAAGGACGCAGATAAGTAACTATATGAATGGATAGCTCAGTTGCCATGGAAACGGGTAGCCTTACGAGAATTTTATTCAATCATCTTGAAATTTTTGATATCTAAGGAAGAACAGGAAGGATAAATTCATCATTCCTGTCTCTCTTCCAGTGAAAAGATTCTGTTCTTGATTAATGTTAAGTGATTAACCCCAGAAGTATTGTGAGAATGGATAGAAAAGTCGCTCCAGAAACAGGTCACCTGATGAGTCTTTTACGCAATGATCTGAAAGTGGTGATTGTACAAGAAAGAATGGCAAGGATGAATGCATCATTCCCTTCCTTCTCTCTTCTAGGAGATAGATTTTCTCTTTAGATCATGAACCCAGTGGATAGCCTTAAGACTACCGGTACCAGGAGATGCTGGGGTCAACATTAACAAAGGGAATCTTGTAGTATCACATGTCAGCTCGTCTTTTCGTTTCATTAATTATCCTCCGTAACCCCCTCTTGGATGTAGCACTTAGCGCTGATGGGTACAGATCATTCCATGACCTTGCATGGTGGCTGGGTCCATTGGGGAG